>MU228411.1:1322383-1367850 GCA_018584345.1 Thuja plicata | reverse complement strand
TTGTTACATGCATAACAAGTTCTATTAACTTGCTTGATTTCCCCTTTAGGTGGATCTATTTTAATCTCTTCAATATTTTCTTCTTTCTTTGCTTCTGAAGATGCTTCATGAGGTTTCTTTCTTTCTTTCAATGAATTGACTTCAATTTATTCTATACTGAATCCAAGACCAGTAGTGTCGCCTTTCTTCTTTTGTGCATTGAGCTGAGATTGAAGTAAATCAGAACTTGTGTGAAGTTTATCAATCTTATCCTTTGCTTCTGTTAATTTAGATTCCAACTTCTTCTTTATGTTTTCCAATTCTAGGACTTTCATGTTTGTTTTCAAGAGTTCATCATCTAGTTGTTTGCTTTCTTTGATCTTTTCTTCAATAGCAATTTGGCTGTCTGTGAGTTGTTCATCTAGATTTTCAATTTTATCTTTCAGAGACATATTCTCTTCATTGAGATTTTTGATAATTTTCCCTAAATCACTTGTAGAACAATCTTTCAACTCTTTTCTTAATTTCTTGTTAAGCATTTGTGAGCCATCAAATTTTAGTCTAAGTTCTTCATTTTCTTTTTCAGATCTATCAAGATCTTCAAGAGCTGCTTCAAGATTCTTTTTCAAATGTTTTTCTTCTACTGAGTCCATGATCTCCTCAAGTGGTTAAACTTATTTTTTGAGGACCAAAGCTCTGATACTAATTGCTGGAAAAACTAAGAGTGGGGGGGCGGTCAATCAGTGTTTGTCTATTAATTACTTTTTAGCAACTTAAGCATAAATCAAACATACATAGAATAAGAACTCATAACACATGATATGATTACGGGGAAACTTTGATCAGAGGAAAAACCTGGTGGGAATTAGTACCCACAAATATTGTACTAGGTATAATGAACCTATTAGAGTTCCTTTGCCTTGTTAGAAGTAGTCTTTACAATATGAGTACAATGACTTGGTTAAAGGTCTGACCCTATTAGGAGTCTTTTACAAAACCTTGTTAAAGGTATATGGCTCACTTCCTAGGCTCACTACCCAATAAAATGAAGGCTACAACCTTCTGAAAGATGATAGGCACTATATCAAAATGAACTGCTGTGAAGGAACTATTGTCTGATCACAACTGTGTATGCACGAATGCTCTTACTCTCTTAAAGAGCTATATCATATACTAACTTCATTGTATTGCACTTATATATTTTCCTCTTACATAATAATTGATGCTTATAACATAAATTTACATTACATACTTATATGTTTATATCTGAATAGGCGTGACCCAAAACAAAACACTAGTCGGCCCTAAAACAAAATATACAACGCTTCTAAACAAGTCGGCTCAAGCGTGTTTACTACAATGTTAATTAAATCATGAAAAACATAGAACCAAAGGCTCTTAGCCATTATATTACAAAATAATTCACACTGATCAAAATAGTAGTCAGCTTCCATGCTCTGTCTTCTAGACTGCTGGTCTACTGATCTACCTGTAACTTTGTCATACTATTGTTCCATACTATGCGTTTATAGATGTAACATATACACATGTCATAAAACATATATCTAAATGTGCATACCCTGACTTGATCTCTCACACATGCGTTGATGTGCTGATCGCTGAGTATCTCTGTCTGCCTTGTTTTCCATACTTAGTCATTTTGTCTTTCATGACAGAAACTAAACATCACTTTGTTGCCATGATGAAAATACAAAATGAGTCATACATCCTCAGGAAGTCAACTTTCCAACATATATGTCCTAGATGCAATGTTCATACATGCAGAGTGAGATATGCAGTTTCAGTTGAGTTATGTTAATCTATTTTGGCACAGAAACAAATCTCCAACAATCTCCTAGGTTATGTTAATCTATTTTGTTTCATGTGCAAATAGTTTCTATCATATGTTTCCATCCAGAATATATGTAAACATCTAAGGGGGAGACTGTTGTATATTATGTGTTGTCATCAATGAAAAATGTATAATCAAATATTTGCATAGAAACAAATTTCCAACAATCTCCCCCTTAGACATTGATGGCAACATATGATATGAAAAACACCATCAACCCAAAGTATCCTCCTTTTTACAATCTTCTCAATATCCTCATCAAAATTTTCTCTTAACTATTGCATCTCTTTTTACTACATTTTTCATTACTAAATACTCCTCCAGAGTATATGCTCCCCCTAACTATATGCTCCCCCTTTGACATCAATGGAAAAGGGCACCAAAAATAATTAATCACAGATACTACTCGAGAAGTAGAGTAATCAACCATTTATCCGTCACTAAGGACCGATGCTCTTGTTGCAAATTCTAATCAGACTCAGGAAAGGGAATTACTCCCAGCTTCTCCTTGAGATAGTCAAAAGTATCTTTTGATAAAGGCTTTGTAAAAATATCTGCTAATTGTTCTTCAGTTCTCACATAATCCAACTTTGCTTCTTTGTCTATAAATTTTTCTCTTAGAAAATGATATTTGATCTCAATGTGTTTTTTCTTTGTGTGCATCACAGGGTTCTTTGACATATTAATAGTGCTAGTGTTATCATAGTGAATAAAAATAGGATAATCAATTTGAATACCAAAGTCTTTAATCATCTATTTGATCCAAACCATTGTTGAACAATTCAATGCTACTGCAACATACTTAAATTCTGCTGTCGACTGAGAGATACAATTTTGCTTCTTGCTTGTCCAATTAACCAACCTATCTCCAAGAAATATTTCTCCTCCTGAGGTACTCTTTTTGTCATCAACACAACCTTCCCAATTTGCATCTGTATACACATGACGTTGTATATTCTCTGAGTTACAATACCATAAACCATAGTCTATAGTCCCCTTTAAGTATCTGAATATTCTTTTTATTTCCATTAGGTCATTTTGTTTAGGTTCAACTATAAATCTTCCAACAATGCCAACTACATTAGAAATATCTAGTCTAGATTGAGTAAGATATATGAGTTTCCAATCATAGACTTATATAGTGTGTTGTCAACTGCTCTGGAATCATCCTCTTAAGAAAGCTTTCTTCCTATTATCATGGGGGTGCTTACTAGTTTGCAATCTTCCATTTTGAAAGTCTTCAATATCTCCTTCACATACCTAGACTGATTTATGAATATTCCTTTGTCTGTTTGTTTTACATTCAATCCCAAAAAATATTTGATAGGTCCAATCATGCTCATTTCAAACTCACTTTGCATCTCTTTGGAAAATTCTCTACTAATCTTGTCATTACCTCCAAAGATAATTTCATCAACAAAGATAGCAACAAGTAGTCGTCCATTTGGTGTCTCTCTTATGAATAAATTGCAATTTGTTGTTCCTTTTTTAAATCCAATCTTTGTCAAGTAACCATCAAGTCTCTCATAGAAAGTTCTTGGGGCCTGTTTAAGTCCATAAAGGGATTTCTTTAGTCTTCATACCATGTCTTTTTTGTCTGATAAACTAAATCCTTCAGGTTGTTATATGTAAACTTCTTTCTTCAAGTCACCATTCAGAAAAGCAGACTTGGCATCCATTTGATATAATTATAAATTTCTTGAATGTTGTATAGGGAAAAACAACTTGATAGATTCCAGTCTACTTATAGGGGTAAATGGATCAATGTAGTCTATTCCTTCTCTCTACACATATCCTTTACATACCAACCTTTCTTTGTTTCTTACCACTCTACCTTCTTCATTCATCTTATTTCTGAAAATCCACTTTGTTCCAATCACATTTTTGTCACAAGGTCTAGGAACCAATTCCCACGTATCATTCTTGATTATCTGATCTAATTATTCTTCCATTTCTTTCTACCAATCTAAATCATTACATGCATTTTCAACACTTAAGGGTTCAATTTATGAAAGTAAACATACCTCTTCATCAACTGTTGAAATTTTTTCTTTAGATCTTGTCAAAACTCTAATATTCTGATCTCCAATGATATCATCTTTTGAATCATATCTAGTTGTGAATTTTGGAACTTTAGGTGTGACATCCTCATCTATTATCTGTGATTCTTCTTTGCTTGTTTTAGGGTCATTGCATGTTACATCAATAAAATCAAACATTTCTTCAATAACAGTTTCCTTACTGCTAGGCCTGGGTTCATCTTCAATCATAGGTGCATAATCATATTATCTTTCTTGAATCATGAACTTCTCATCAATATTCACATGTGTACTTTCAATTATCTTCTTCAATCTCAAGTTAAAACATCTATATTCTTTTCTTTTAGTAGAGTAACCAAGGAAAATACCTTCATCATTTCTAGCATCAAACTTACCAACACCATCATCTATCTTGATGTAGAATTTGCTTCGAAATATTTAGAAGTATTTTATAGTAGGTACATTACCAGACCAAAGTTCATAAGGTGTCTTATTTGTGCCTAGCCTTAATTGAATTCTATTGATAGTATAAATAGTTGTATTGACTGCATCTCTCTAATAGGTGTGTACAACTTTTCCTTCTATCATGATAGTGCACGTTGTGTCAAGTATGATCCTATTTCTTCTTTCTACAATCCCATTCTGTTGAGCGGTTCTAGGAGAAATCAACTGCCTTTATATCCCATGTTCTTCGCAATACTCATAAAATTGGTCAGAGGTGAATTCTCCTCCTCTATCTGATCTCAGACACTTTAGTTCTAATCCAGACTCATTTTCAACTTTAGCTTTGAATATTTTGAACTTCTCAAAGGCTTTAGAATTATCCTTTAAGAATGCAACCCACATCATCCTTGAAAAATCATCAACAAAAAAAATAAAATACCTTTCTCCATAGTATGATCTTGTTTGAGTAGGACCACATAAGTATGTATGCACTAGATCCAATTTTTTTTATTTTTGAGTTTTTCTTGCTTTTGAATGAGCTCCTTACATGCTTTCCCGTCACACATTCCTTACATATAGTAGCAACTGGTCTTGCAATACTAGGAAGGTCTCTTACTTCTTTTATATTTCTTATCTTTACTATGTTGTAAAAATTGATGTGAAAAAGTCTTTTGTGCCATAGCCAAGTGTCATCTACTTTTGCTAAAAAACAACTTACTTCTGAACTGAGCTGAAAGACATTACATTTAGTCTTAGATCCTAATGCAATCATATATCCTTTTTTATGAATGATGCACTTGTTGTCTTTGAATTCCAACTTATATCCTTTGTCAAGCAATTGTCCAACACTGAGTAGGTTATGATGTAAACCATCAACATAAAGAACATCATCTATCTTGTTCTTTCCATCTAAGGTAATAAAACCTCTACCTATGATAGGTTTGGGAGTGTTATCCCCAAATCTAACCATACCACCTTTGTACTTGTCTAGATGTACAAATTTTTCTTTGTCTCCTGTCATGTGATGTGAGCATCCTCTATTAATGATCCAGTTAGTTCTGATGTCTTCTTTGGAAATTAATGCTAACTCTTGTGCTTTCTTTTTATCTTCATTGTCCATTTCTTCAAGCATTTTATCAATGTCTTTAATGGAAAAAAATCCAATTTCATCTTCTCATGAATCATCATCAGTTACACCATCTTCAGCATGATAGCATTCCTTAGTATATTTGGGCTTGTAATCTGATCTGAACTTCTTGACTCTAGTAGGACACTTGGATGCAAAATGGCCAACTTTGTTGCATGAAAAACATTTAAATGGTAGTTTTCCTTCATATTTTCCTTTACCTTTCCTTTCTTTCTTTGCAATCATAGCTCATTGATTTATTATAGTTATGTATCCACTTCTTCTTTCTCATTATTACTAGAGTTTCTCAATGATTTCTTACCATGGACTGAGGCTTTGAAAGTTGTTTCACTTCTGGGTTCTATCTTCAATCTTGATATCTCAAATGCAGAGATTTTTCTGATCAAAGTCTCTCTCTTGAAGTCTTTTGAAAATTTCATGGTTTCATCCAAGATTTTTATCTTTCTTTCATAATCTATTGTCATTGTATTCATCACTTTGTCCATTATGTCTTCCTCTGAAATTTCTCCACCATTGTTTCTGATTCTTGAAACTGCTTCATTAATCCTCTAATTGTAAGCTCTAATGTTCTCTTCAGGTAGCATCTCTAAGTTGTTATACTTCTTTTTCCATGTCTTTCCCATGCATTCTTTTCTTTAATATCTCCTTCAAACATATCTTCTAAATACTTCTATATGGTGTAGGCTTTGTCTACTTTCTTGATCTTAGAGAATTCACTATCAGATAATGTACTTATAAGGACTTCCTTGGAAATTGCATTAACGGTGTATACATCCTTTTGTTTACTAGTAGCATCATCTTTGGTAAGGTCTTTCAGAGATGGAAAAACAACTTCTTGTGTGGCTATTTCAAAAATGTCAAAACCAATGCACTATAGATGTGTTATCATTTTGTTCTTCCAGTCAAGATAATTCTCTCCGTCAAACTTAGGACTCTCTTTTCTTAAGTATGCCATATGATCTACCTTAAGCTGTTAAGATTTCTCTCCAAGGCACTTTGCTCTGATACCAATTGTTAGGAGTAGTCCCAAGAGATAAATGAGAGGTGGGGGGGTGAATCAGTTATCTACAAGATTCAATTCTTTTTCTAATTAATTACAGAAGAACTTTAAACATAAACTCAACAAGATAACACAGAATTGAACAACATAATTTTGGTAATGGGGAAAACCAAATTAGCTAAAAACCCCAGTGGGAATTATCACCCACAAATAACTGCACTAGTTTGTAATGATCCTTGTTAGAATATCTTGCAACCCTATTAGGATTTGATCTTTACAATGCAATAAGTATAGAGACCTGGTCAAAGTTTAGACCCTGTTAGGAGTCTTTTACAAATAACCCTGTTAGGGGTGAGGACACACTGTCCAAGAGCTCACTGCTCAAATGGTGAAGGTTGTTACCTTTTCTAAGGCATATATATACTATATCTAATAATGAACTATTTGAGTAGACTTGATGTCTTGAACAGTTCCAGTGAATTGTAATCTCCTTCTGCTTCTTCACATATATCTTCAACTGATGAATAATGTAGCTTTACTGTCTAACTTTCTTCTCTGGTTTGTCTTATCTTTTTCACTTCATTTTTCACTCTTACCGATCACATTTGAACTGCTATATGTATCTTCCCCAAGGATAAGGTAACAAAGGCTATAGGAAACACTTAAGAAACTTCCTTGTCAGCTTTACTAAGCATGTAATTAAAGTTAGGACCACGCAACTCAAAATGAGTAGACGTGTCACTTCACATAGTTGGCTCTATCAAATTAACTCAGAAAATAGGCTTTTGTTAAAACATGTTTAGAACCTTTGGATAATCATCATTAACTCATAACTAAACATGAATACAAACATGCATATCCTGAAGATAGGTGAAACTCAATAGAAATATGTTGGTTCTTAACAGATAATCTCCAGAAACTTTAACTACCAAAACAGATTAACATAACTCAACTATAACTGCATATCTAAATTTGCGTGTATGAACATTACATCTAGAACATGTCTACAACATAGATGTAAATGTGTAAGGCTCTATAATATCTGTACTGGTAATTGCTTACAGGAAACTACTGTATATTATATGTTGTCATTAATGATAAGCATACAATCAACTATTTCCACAGAAGAAAATCTCCAACACTGGAGTGTTGACCGAAGCTATCAAAGAGTTAAGACACTGAAATTTACTTGAGTTCAGAAATGAAAAAAAATATAGCTGGCAGAGCTAAATACAAACTTAACTGGTAGTTATCTTTGTTTTCATCGACCAGATAAAGCCAGAGATAAGTAAAGGATTTAAATTTGTTTTGTCAAGTTGGCAAGAAGATCTCTGCAAGATTCAAAAAAAAAAGAGTTTTGGTTTAAATCTAATTGGAGAGAATTGTGGATCATGCCAAGATCAATAAAATCAAGAACCTAACAATGGTGATATCATGTCTATAAAAGAGACAACTTAATTCATTACGAATTGAGGTGGGTGAATGAATGAAAAGAGGATGCTGAGAGAAATTGATGAAGATAAACATCATACAATCCTGATCCATCAAGATGAGGAAAGAGCTAAAGTTTTCTACGGACATCGAGAAACAAAGAACAACATCACTGAGAAGAATCAAAGTAGAGAAAAGGTATAAAAAGAGATATATTGATCAGAATAGTTTTATGAGATTACAATAGATCTAATAATATTCAAGTATAAGTTGTATATGTGAACAGATCATACTATTTCAGTTTAACCATTGATAAAGAAAGTCTCTTAACTGAGCGAGATTTAAAGATCCTTTCTATATTTAGATATATCCACATGAGTATCAAAAATTTTGATCATACAGATAACATGAGATGCCATATACCTATTGACATGCCAAGTGAGTGTTTGATCAAGGAAGGTAGCATAGAGATTCTTGATATCAAGTGATAGACTAAAATTTTAAATACTCTAACAAGGTCACACCTAACAGTGTGTTTGTAACCTTTAACAAGGTTGGCTCTTCACTAAGCTAACTTTAGAAGAGTGAAAATTTTGGGTTACCGGTCCCAAGTGGTGTTTCCCTTAACAGGGTTTCCATGTTAAAAATCCACGTGTCAATGATTTTATGATTCATTACTTTAGTGTTTTGCATTACACATATCTTAACTAGATTGATCGATATACTCTAGATAATTTATTGTCTTTCGGTTATTTAATAGACTGTTATTCGGTAAATGTACAGTAGAAGGTTTAACAAAGCATTTCGAGTAGTAGTAATTTGATAAAAGTATTTGAAGGCATTCTCCTATAGGATTTAAGATAACTAGAGGCTTAATATTGTTGTACTATGTTTTTGGATTGATTATTGGAATATTTTTGAGGCCACTGATTCAGCCCACCCCCCTCTTCGTTATCATTAACAATTGGTATCATAGCTTGTGTGCTTAGAAAGGGAGTTTAATAGCTCAAGCTAAATATCACAAGATGAATAGACAAGATGTGCCCAAGTTGAATAAAGCCAACTTTTTATCATGCAAAAGAAGAATAAGACTCCACCTATCAGGTATTGGAGTTGATATTGTTCAATACTTAGATACTGAATATGTGTTACCTACAGGATGTCACACTCTTGAGTGATTTAGAGTAAAGCATGAGCACAACTGCATGATGATAGAAATTGCATCATCACTTTATGATGCTGAGTTTGAATATGTCAAAACCTACACCTCTACAAAACAAATTTGGGCTAAGTTGTGTATGCACCCTCAAATGGCCGCCTAGACTATGGGCCCCCATTCTTCAATTTATCAAATGACAGAATCAATTTATCAATTTATCAAATTCCTGAATCAATGCTTTGCAACATTTTCAATTCAAATCAATTTCCTTGATCAAATTGTAATTAATTCAAATATTTCAATATTTCCTAAGGTTTGATCATTTCAGAAAATAATCTTATTTAATTAAAAGAAAACAATTCCTTTTTATTAAATATAATAATCTTATTTAATTAAAATTCCTTTTTAATTAAATAATCTTATCTTATTTAATTAAAATCTCTATTTTTAATTAAATAAAATAATCTTATTTAATTAAAATAAAATCCCTCTTTTAATTAAATAAAACCCCCACTTAAAACCCTCTTTGTGTTGAAAAAAAGAATTAAATTAAATAAAAATAAATAAAGCTTCATTTTCTTCACACACTTTCCAAGTGGTGGGCTTTTTGCCTCTTAATCATGGCCTTTGATTTTTCCTTTTGAATATATGAGTGCATGGATCAACCAACATTTAATATCCACCATTGCTCTTTTATTTTTACCTCTTAATCTGTACTGTCCATTGCTCTTTAAAAGGAAACCTCTCCTTCTCATCAATAGATACACTTTTTATGCTATTGTTATGTTGCAGGATTGGAGAACAATTTTGGAGGAGAGTTTGAGCAATTGAGCTTGAACCATGCAACTTCTTCTTCTTGTCTTTTTTCTCTCATGCATTCTGTTAGTACTTTCAAATTTTGGAGAAATTTGGAGTTACTAAGTAAAAATTTCCCTAAGACACTTGTAGAGAAGGCATAGTTTGAACACATATTAAAAGAGGCCTGATGATTTTTGTGAAAAGACACTTGGGAGACATGTTCCCCACCTATCATTTAGCAAATGTGATAGGTTCCAGCTCTCAGATTTCAATTTTGACATGTTTTGGAGATAGTCATTTTGAGGCATTTACCCAAATCTGTATTTGTGCATGTTTCTAGTTCTCACTAAGTGACCTACTTCACAGACTTGTATCTTTGACCACACTCATGCCCATGATGTAAGGATTTTTTCGAGGTATTGTAGACATGAAATTGAACCTCTATGCCCATTTGCAGAACCCTGTGAGTTCGTTTGCACAGTTTTCCAAAGCTATTCTGTTTGCAATTTATGATATTTCTCTGAATGTCAAATGCAGAATTTTGAAGTAGCTCACTTTGAGGTCTTCCAAGTTGTACCTAGTTGACTTTCCCTGAATAATTGAAAGTACCCCTACATTATAAACCTGGAAGTGAATTTCTATGAAGATTTTCAAACTTGTGCCAATCCATCTAGTTAGTTTTCTCAGTCAAAACTAAAGGCATTTTATGCAGATTTGCAGTGTTATACAGAATAAAGTTCATGAAATAGTCATTTGCTGAGGATAGTAGCTTGGTATCACATGATTGTTTTGAGATAAGGATTATTTCTCTATGCTCCTTGTATCCAAATGTGCTTGTGTTGGATTGAATCATTGCACCAGGTGTCGGGGTGCCTTAATGCATTTTAGTTAGTATTCCACACAAATTCGAGAGGCCATTTATCATTTTTCAGTCATTTTGGCAGAAGTTTTCAGAGGACAGTGCTATTGAAAAACCACTTCAATTTTCTTGCTTGAGAATCTTTTAGGGTTATATTAAGATCACATGGGAAAATATGTGTTTTAGAAAGCAAGATTACAATGGGTCATCTGGCAAACTTTTGGTTCTCTTTCCAGAGATAAATAATAATTTTGGGATCACATTTGCAAGCAAGTTTTAAAATGCATTTAAATCGTCTATAGTGATTTAAATATGTGCAAATAAAAATTAGAAGGTGGACCCAGGAACATAATTGAGGAAAAGGGGAAATAAGGGCAAGAACTATGGGAGCAATCTAAAAGGATCTATAGATTCTCAATGATAGCACATGTCTAGAGACAACTCAAGAATTACATGGAGAAATTTTCATATAAGTTTGAAATCAAATTTACATTATTAAAAAAAAAAAAAATTAGCCAGAGCCATCAGTGACTTAAAGAATCAGAATGGAGGTTAGCGCTAGGATGTCTTGGTGAAAATGTTTAGAAACTTTCAAGATAATGCAATTTGGCAGGGGTAAAACCAAATTCTACAACATATGTAACATTTCTTGTTATACAATGTTTAACTTAATGAAAAGTCTGCGCAATGGCGCAAATGCCAAAATGGGTAGCCAAGTGTCAAAGAAGAATATGCGCTGAAAGTAAAGGCTTTAGAAATGTTTCAAGCAAATGAGGAAGTATGTGAACTAATAAGCAAGAGATAGCCAGCGAATACCATGAGAAGAAAATCTGCACACAGTAAAACAAGGACCCTGCGCATGAAACAAAGATGTCAAAAAGCATTTCAAACAAATGCAAGTGTCAGAACATGAATCCACGCATTGAAAGTGAGTAATTTTTAAGACATTTAAAATTTCCAAAATTAACACCAATACCAGCCAAGTGAATTTTCGTCAAAATTTGCCGCGCAGGAAAGTTTTCCTTGTTGATCTTCAGTCCATCCCTTTTATACATATTGATGTTTATCTCCAAGTACCTTCAAAATTTTCAAGAGAACACAGCTCTGATACCAATAATTAATATGAATTCAAAATAACTGAGAGGGGGTCTAAATCATTTATCCTTAGGTCAAGATGTGCCCATATAAAAATTTAAATAAACTTCAACAGCTCAAATCTGCTCGGCAACAATAAATAATAAAAGTGTGCAGTTTACTATACTTATGAAATAAGCTTGCAAAAACTTAACAGTAAAACACAATAATAACATTCACACATTTTGACACCATGATTTAGTGTGGAAACCCAATATGGGAAAAACCACCAGTAACATACTACCAAAATTTTACTCTTCTGAAGTAATGCCCTATAAGGAGCCAACCCTGTTAAAGGTTACAAAACACACTGTCAAATGTGACCTGGTTAAAGGATTTAATCACCTTGTTAGGAGTGGCCTTGTTATAGGACTTAGAAAATTTCAATCTGAATGTCACCTTGTTCAAAGCATTTATACAATGACTATTAGGTCAACCTAGTTAAAGGATTTGAACTGATACAATGGCTAGAAAGTAATCAGCAGGTGTGATCTAATTCATACAACTTACTATGCAAATCTAGATCCAGTTTTAGCTCTAATGCTAATTCACTAAGTGGCCTCCATTCTCATCTCAAACTTCATATCTGCTTGGAAATCCGTCAAGCAATTTCTCTCTACTTCTTTTCTCAGCCTTCTCTGCTAGGTCTTGCTAATCAGTCAATTAACCATGCAACACTTTGCATTTAAATTCTCCTTACACTTGGATACCATAACAATAACCACAGTAGGTTATATTATACCTCTTCATCTAGGTCAGATAAATATTTTTCTTCTTAACCAAGATCGTAGATCTTAGGATAGGTCAGATCCAATGGATCTTTCCATATTTACATTTAATTTACTTCTCCAATAAAATCATTAATTAACCATTGAATCAATGCGCTAATAACGGTTTCCCATGCATTAAATGAATATGGACCAATCTTAATTAATAATGCGTATCCCAATAAAATTAATTATGTCGGCCATAGATCTCAAATCTCATCAATAATCAAAATACTATTTCTTGGCCTTTCACTATCTTCCTTGGCATTTCACTGGCGCTCGACATCATCTTTTCTTTGCTCGGCATCACCTTTCTCTTTGCTCGGCATTGACTTTGCTTTTCTCGGCATTGACTTTGCTTTGCTCAGCATTGACCTTCCAGTGAACTATTAGTGCTAGATAAAAAATGTATCACTTTGCCAAAGTGCCAAATGATCAAGTACCCTGCTGTATACTCATAACTCAACCATTTCTTTGGTCTTCTTGTTATCCCATTCTTTTCAAATCTTCATCAATCAATGGATAAGGTACTCAAATATATAGCAATAGTCTCACCAGTTAAGGTTTGACATCAATGACAAAATAAAAATTGTCTACATTGTAGCAATATTTCCAACAGTCGATATGTCTTTCCATCTTGAAGTTTTTAAAGATTTTGGTATCCATGGATTATGTGAGTATGATTCATTTAGTTTCTTTGTGGATCAACTAGAAAATGAGGGGGTAATGCAAGTGGAATTTGATGTTTCTTATGGTGATATATTTCCTCATTGTTATGATTCATATTTTCTGACATTTATTGATGTGAAGAATGAGTTTCATACTTTTGGTTATGATGAATCTGATGGAATAATTTCGAAAGGCATGAAAGGAATTTCAAATAAGGCATTCTTCATTTTTATGATTCCTTGTGAGTTTGAGCAGCAGCTGTATAAATGCATTTTCAGTTTGATATTTGTATGCCAAGAAGAGAATCATATTTTTGATAGAGGCAAGTGCTGGTTTTAGTTGTGAATGGGCTTGAGGTTTTTGTAAATAATTTATACATTGTACAGTTTCTTTGTTTTAAGTTGTGTGTGGTGTGTGGTTTTCAATAAAGATTCCCAGTTTGAGAAGAGAGATAGTTTTGAAGTCAAGAGAAAAGAGGAAAATCTGATTTTTTTTTGAATGGTTTGTTGTACCAATGATTCTCAATCCTCTACATGCCTGCATGGGGCTCACTTCCAAAGATAGAGCCACTCTTAGTACTTTAAAATTTTGGAGAAATTTGGAGTTACTAGGTAAAAATTTCCCTAAGAAGCTTGCAGAGAAGGCATAGTTTGAACACATAATAAAAGAGGCCTGATGATTTTTTTGAAAAGACACTTGGGAGACATGTTCCCCACCTATCATTTAGAAAATGTGATAGGTTCCATCTCTCAGATTTCAATTTTGACATGTTTTGGAGATAGCCATTTTGAGGCATTTACCCAAATCTGCATGTGTATGTTTCTAGTTCTTACTAAGTGACCAACTTTGTAGACTTGTATCTTTGACTACACTAATGCCCATGATGTAAGGATCTTTTAGAGGTATTGTAGAAATTAAATTGAACCTATATTCCCATTTGAAGAACCCTATGAATTCATTTACACAGTTTTCCAAAGCCATTCTATTTGTAATTTATGATGTTTCTCTGAATGTCAAATGCAGAATTTTGAAGTAGCCCACTTTGAGGTCTTCCAAGTTGTACCTACTTGATTTTCCTTGAATAATTAAAATTACCCCTGCATTATAAACCTGGAAATGAACTTATATGAATATTTTCAGACTTGTACCAATCCGTCTAGTTAGTTTTCTCGGTCAAAACTAAAGGCATTTTATGCAGATTTGCAGTGTTATATAGAATAAAGTTCACAGAACAGTCATTTGCTGAGGATGATAGCTTGGTATTAGATATTTTTTTGAGATAAGGGTTGTTTATCTGCACTCCTTGTATCCAAATGTACTACTAGGATCAGGGGCAGGGCCTCAAAGCACGGATTTCTATTTTCGCAAAAGCCAATCCAAATGAGATTTATGCTCTTTTTACGTTTGCATCTGCACAGTTTCTTAGAATTGTCAGAATGACCGTGTTTGATCAGTTACATCTCAAACATGGGTTTGAATTGGTTGAAACCCTTTTGCATGTATAATTATTGTGTTGGATTGAATCATTGCGCCAGGTGTCGAGGTGCCTTAATGCATTTCAGTCATTTTTCCAGGCAAATTTGAGAGGCCATTTATCATTTTTCTGTCATTTTGGTAGAAGTTTTCAGAGGACAGTGCTATTGAAAAACCACTTCAATTTTCTTTCTTGAGAATATTTCAGGGTTATATTAAGATCACATGGGAAAATATGTTTTTTAGAATGCAAGATTACAATGGGTCATCTGGCAAACTTTTGGGGCTCTTTCCTAAGATAAATCATCATTTTGGGATCACATTTGCAAGCAAGTTTTAAAATGAATTTAAATTGTTTATAATAATTTAAATATGTGCAAATAAAAAATAGAAGGTGGACCCAGGCACATAATTGAGGAAAAGGGGAAATAAGGGCAAGAACTATGGGAGCAATCTAAAAGGATCTATAGATTCTCAATGATAGCACATCTAAAGAGACAACTCAAGAATTACATAGAGACATTTTCAGATAAGTTTGAAATCCAATTGGCGTTAATAAAAAAAAAAAATTTAGCCAGAGCCATTAGTGACTTTACAAATTAGAATGGAGGTCAGCGCAAGGATGTCTTGGTGAAAATGTTTAGAAACTTTCAAGACAATGCAATTTGGCAGGGGTAAAACCAAATTCTACAACATATGTAACATTTCTTGTTATACAATGTTTAACTTAATGAAAAGTCTGTGCAATGGCGCAAATGCCAAAATTGGTAGCCAAGTGTCAAAGAAGAATATGCACTAAAAGTAAAGGCTTTAGAAATGTTTCAAGAAAATGAAGAAGCATGTGAACTGATAAGCAAGAGATAGCCAGCGAATACCATGAGAACGAAATCTGCACACAGTAAAACAAGGACCCTGCGCATGAAATAAAGATGTCAAAAAGCATTTAAAACAAATGCAAGTGTCAGAACATGAAGCCACACATTGAAAGTGAGTAATGTTTAATACATTTAAAATTTCCAAAATTAACACATGACTGCAAATAGGATTCTGTGGAGTATGGAGGGTGGAAATATAGGCATGGAGGTTAGCACAGGAATGAAGGAGTTTAAACAGTAAAAAAAATTACAGTTGCCATGTGTCTTGATTGTTTAAAGAGGAGGTGCTACATTTTTGTTTAATGGATAAGGAAAATGGCAAATGTAAACAAATGAATTTTCACAAAAGACAAATCGGAAAGCTTACAGATGAAGGATGAAAGTAAATCTTTTTAAAAAAAAGAAAACATGCAAAATGTAGACAGAAAATGCACAGATCTTGTGCTAAAAGGCAAAAGAGAGTTTTAAAAAGAAAAAAGAAAAAAAATAACATTGCATGAAATAGAAAGAATGGAACCTTGTGCAGACACATAGAAGATAACTTAACATGCCAAAGTAGTCAAAACATTACAAATATAGTTTGGCAGCATAAAATTAATGTGAAAAGGGTTGCACAAATTAGCAAGGAGAAGGCTAGTGCAGACTAGTAAGGAGGTATATAAAAGTTTCATTTTAAATGCATTGTCAGGTGTAAGTTAAATTGAAACCCTGCACAGAGGACCCAACGCATTGGGAGATAGAAAATAGAGCTAAGAAAATGCTATTGGTGTAAATGCAAAAGGAAGAAGTTTTGATTGCATTTGCACATGGAAATTAGAAGTCTACACATTTAGTGGAGTGGTAAGAAGTTTCTGAAGCTTTTCATGCAAGAAGCCAGCGTAGGAGAATGGGGGAAGTAAAGAAAAAATGTAAAAACATAAGAAAATACAATTGCCAAATGTAAATGGTGCAAGGAAACTGAAGGGAGACATTGTAAACATTATTTCATGCGCAACATTCGAAATGGAAATGCAAAGAGAATGAAGGGACAACCAGCGTGTGACAAAGAGGATTATACAATTTCAATGCATGATCAAACAAAAGTTATGCAATGATTAAGAGGTTACACTAATGTGTAAGGAGAGCCCATGCCAAATGTCTGCTGAATATGGAAGGAGTTGGCAGGGATAATAAAGACTCCACGCATTGGAGTGAAATACAACCATTGTCAAGTGAAAAACAAGAGCCAGCACAATGTGCATGAAGTCTGCAAAATGTAATGAACATAGACTTGCGTAGGGTGTAAAGGACTTTAGAAATTTAATATAATAATAGTTATTCATGAAAATTTGGCAGGGTAAAAGCAATGGATGGTTGCGCAGTGTATAGGAGAAGCATGCACAGGTAAAAGACTTAAAACAACATTATCCCACAATGGTCAGAGATTGGTTTTTCTAGTATTTAAGTACTTGATCACTCACTATGCATTGTAAATAAGGAGCCAAGAGGCCCATTAGCGGGCCCATTGGATGGAGGAATACTAGGTGTGGTGGGCCCTAGTATTTTGGGCGGTAGATTTGAAAACTTTAAAAACTTCAAACTCATTAGTCCCACATTCATCCTACAGATGCAATTTTAGATTTTTATAACAAACAAGGCACAAGTATTACTTTGAAGATGAAAAGAAGGCTCTCGACATGCGAGCTCAAAAAGTGCCTCAAAAAGTGTGCCCAGTCGGTTGGCAAGTAAATTTTGTAGGTAGAGTTATGTGGAAAAGGAAGACAAATGATAGAAGGTGACATGGAAATGGAGGACATGTGGCAGATGGTCACTCACTTGCACAGGAAAAGGGCGATTCAAAAAATGGCTCACGACTCTGTGACCGAGCTTGTCGTGCTTGTTCGATGAGGTCCCAGAAATGGTGTGTGGGTGAGCAATTAAGGTCATCACGCAGTTGCACTAGTTTGATGAGGTCCTAGAAATGGTGCACGGGTGAGTGACTGCGTAGTCGCACAGCATCCAGTCGATCAGTCGTGGACCCAAAATTTGCTTTGTAGCATAGTCATGCATGAGAACCAGGGTGATGAAAAAGGCATGCAAGTGTGCGACTGAGCCAGTCACGCACTCATGCAAGGTTTGCATTGAAGTTAAAAGGTGTTGTGACTGAGCGATCAAGACTAGTCACTCTCTCGCATAGGCTATGCAGAGGTGAATTTTCAGAACCAACTAGAAGGTGACACTTGGTGAGATTTGGTGAATTGCACAACAAAAAGCCAAAAATGAGTTAAATAATCTATGTAGAATATAAAATCAAAGTTAAATTTGTAGAATGATATAATTTAGACTGTATTGAAAAAATTCATAAATTTAAATGATGCACAAGAAAAAGAATGATCTCAATAAATGATCAGATTTTGTACAAACATATAAGTATCATATATCACCAGAAAGGTTTTGAAATGAGGATTCTAATTTTGCAAGCATTTTTAGTCTAGATCAAATTAGATTTTGGAAGTTATAAAAGGAAGCAGTTGTAGATATTATTTGTGAGAAGAAGGATAGGCATCGATGACTAAATTGTTAGAATAGTCCCAAAGGATAACTGAGAGGGGGGGCATGAATCAGTTATCCGCTAATTTAATTATTTTCTTTTATTAACTCCAGAATACAATAAATTAGATGCACATTCACATAACACAATAGACAACACCACAATTTGGTTACAAGGAAACCAAATGGTAAAAACCCTGATGGGAATTAACACCCACAATGAACTATACTTGTTTATAATAATACCTGTTAGAAGATCTTGCAACCCTGTTAGGAGTTGTTATTTAAAATGCAATAAGTATAGTGGCCTGGTTAAGGGTCTGACCCTGTTAGGAGTCTTTTACAAATAATCCAGTTAAGGGTGAGAACTCACTATCCAAAATCTCACTGCTTTAAGGGTGAAGGCTACAACCTTCTATAGAATAGATATGCACTATATCTAATGATGAACCGTAGGATAAACCTATTTTCTTGATCAGTTCCAATATATTGTAATCTTTCACTTCTTCTTCACATAGATTCTTGATGAATGAAACACAACTGATATTCTACTCTGCACTTTTCCTATATCTTTTCTTATCATTCACACTTAGCATTCCACAAATGACTTGCTATAAGTATCTTCCTCAAAGTATAAGATCATGTGACCTGTTAGAAAACTCTTCATAACATCCTTGTCAGCTTAACTAACCATACAAGAATAATTACAACCATGCAATATAAACTGAATAGATGTGACGCTTTACTAAGTCAGCCTTACCAAATTTACTCTATCTTTGCAATCTTGTTGAAACATGTTAGGCACCTTTAGATAAATGTCTTCAACTCGTAACTAAAATTGAATATACACACACATATCCCAAAGATGGGAACAACTCAAGAACCAATGCAATACGTTGGTTGTGTTCAGACAAACTCTAGAAACTGTAACTGCCATTAACAGAATTACACAACACAACTGAAACTTTATATCTAAGTCTGTGTGTATGAACAAAATATCAATAATATGTCTACCATAAGAATATAACTGTGCAAGGCTTGATATCATCATTCTAATAAGTACATACAGAACAATTTTATATATTATATGTTGTCATCAATGACAAACATACAAACAACTAGCTGCAAGAAGTAAATCTCCAACAATCTCCCACTTTGACATTGATGGCAACATATGATATTAAAAACATCTTCAGCACATGGTGTATTCTTTCTTTTTACAATCTTCTCAATATCCTCATCAAATATTCCTCTATATTGTTGCAACTCCTTTGTCTATGCTTATACTCCCCCAGAGTATATGCTCCCCCTTACTATATACTCCCCCTTTGACATCAATGGAAAAGGGCACCATAAACAATTAAGCACAGGTACTACTCTAGAACTAGAGTAGTCAACCATTCATTAGTCACTTAATGACTAATGTTTTTTTTGCTTTATCTAATTAGACTCAGGAGAGGGAATTACTCCCAACTTCTCCTTGAGATACTCAAAAGTATCTTTTGATAAAGGCTTTGTGAAAATATCTGCCAACTGTTCTTTGGTGCTCACATAGTCCAATTTTACTTCATTATCTGGACCTTTTTCTCTAAGAAAATGGTATTTAATCTCAATGTGCTTTTTTTTTGCATGCATCATAGGGTTTTTGGACATATTGATAGTACTGGTGTTATCACAGTGAATAAAAATGGGATAGTCAACCTGTATACCAAAATCTTTAACCATCTACTTGATCCAAACCATTGTTGAATAGTTCAATGCTATTGCAACATATTCATCTTCTGCTGTTGTCTGAGAGATAAAATTATGCTTCTTTATTACCCAAGAAACCAACCTATCTCCAAGAAATACTACTCCTCTAGAAATACTCTTCTTATCATCAAGACAACTTGCCCAATCTTCATCTGTATACACATGAAGTTGTACATTCTCTGATTTAGAATACCATAAACCATAGTCTATAGTTCCCTTTAGATATTTAAATATTCTCTTTATTTCCATTAGGTGATTCTATTTTGGATTAGCTGCAAATCTTCCAACAGTGCCAACTGCATTAGATATGTCTGGTCTAGATTGAGTAAGATATATAATTTTTCCAATCATAAACTTATAAAATGTCTTGTCAACTACTGTGAAATCATCTTCTTTAGAAAGCTTGCTTCTTGTTATCGTAGGAGTGCATACTGGCTTACAGTCTTCCATCTTGCAAGTCTTCAATATTTCCCTCACATATTTGGACTAATTTATGAATATTCCTTTATCTGTCTATTTTACGTTCAATCCCAAAAAGTATTTTATAGGACCAATCATGCTCATTTCAAATTCATTCTACATTTCTTTTGCAAATTATGCAGTAAGCTTGTCATTACCTCCAAAGATAATGTCATAAAAAATATGGCAACATGTAATAGTCCATCAAGTGTCTCTCTTATGAATAGGTTACAATCTGTTGCTCCTGTCTTAAATCCAATCCTGATAAGATAACCATCTAGTCTCTCATACCAAGCTCTTGGGGCCTGTTTAAATCCATATAGTGCTTTCTTCAATCTGCATACCATGTTTGGCTTTAGTTGTGTTCTATTGATAGTATAGACTGTTGTATTGACTGCATCTCTCCAATAGGTGTGTGCAAATTTTCCTTCAATCATCATAGTGCACGTTGTATCTAGTATGATTATGTTCCTTCTTTCTACTATCCCATTTTTCTATGGGGTTCTGGGTGCACTCAACTGTCTTTTAATTCTATGTTC
This sequence comes from Thuja plicata, assembly GCA_018584345.1. NCBI lineage: Eukaryota > Viridiplantae > Streptophyta > Pinopsida > Cupressales > Cupressaceae > Thuja > Thuja plicata. The sequence continues at coordinate 1,346,945 of MU228411.1, read as the reverse complement.
TTCACATTAGTCATAAAACTGGTCAGAGGTGAATTTTCCTCCTCTATCTGATCTCAGACACTTTAGTTCTAATCCATATTCATTCTCCACTTTGGCTTTGAATATTTTGAACATCTCAAAGGGTTTAGACTTCTCCTTTAGGAATGCAACCCACATCATCCTTGAAAAATTATCAACAAACAAAATGAAATTCCTTTCTCCGTAATATGATCTGGTTTGAGTAGGACCACATAAATCTGTATGCACTAGGTCTAACTTGTTTTCAGGTGAGTTCTGCTTTCTTTTGAAAGAGCTACTTACATGCTTTCCCATAACACATTCCCTGCACATTATGTCAACTGGTCTTTCAATACTTGGATGGTCTCTAACTACCTTGACATTTCTTATCTTTACTATATTATCAAAATTAATATGATAGAGTCTCTTGTGCCATAACCAACTGTCATCCACTTTTGCAACAAAACAACTTACATCTTAATTTAGCTGAAAAACATTAACTTTTATTTTGGAGCCTGATGCAATCATGTCTCCTTCTTTGTTTCTAATAATGCATTTGTTGTCTTTGAATTCCAAATGATAACCTTTGTCAAGTAGCTATCCAACACTTAGTAAATTGTGATGTAATCCATCGACATATAGAACATCATATGTCTTGTCCTTTCCATCCAGGGTGATGGATCCTTTGCCTATGATAGGTTTAGGAGTGTTATCTCCAAATCTAACCATACCACCTTTGTACTTGTCTAGATGAACAAATCTATCTTTATCACCTGTCATGTGATGAGAGCATCCACTGTCAATGATCCAATCAGTTCTGATGTTTGCTTTGGAAATTAGGGCTAATTCCTATTCTTCCTTTTCATCTTCAATGTCCATTTCCTCAAGCAAGTTTTCCATGTCTTTAAGTGCAACAAATCCAATTTCATCTTCTCCTGAATCTTCATCAGTTACACCTTCTTCAGCATGATAGCATTCCTTCCTGTATTTAGGTTTATAATAAAATCTAAATTTCTTTACTCTTGTGGGACACTTGGATGCAAAGTGACCGATCTTGTTGCATGAAAAAAATTTGAGTGGAAGTTGTCCTTCATATTTCCCTTTGCCTTTCTTTTCTCTTTTAGCAATCATGGCTATGATTTCTTCTAGTTCTTCATCAACTTCTTCTTTCTCATTGTTGCTAGAGATGTGAGATTTCTTACCATGGACTGAAGCTTTGAAGGCTATTTCAGTTTTAGGTTCAGTCTTCAATATTGATATCTCAAATGTAGAGATTTTACTGATCAAAGTCTCTCTCTTGAAGTCTTGTGAAAATTGCGTGGTTTCTTCTAGAATACTGATCTTGTTCTCATAGTCTGATTTTAAGTAGTTAATAGCTTGTCCATTATATCTTCTTCTGATATTTCTCCACCATTGTTTCTAATTCCAAAAATTGCTTCATTTATCCTCTGATTGTAGGCTCTAATGTTCTCTTCAGGTAACATCTCAAGACTGTTGTATTTATTTTTCCATGTCTTCCTGCGCACATTCTTTGCTTGAACATCTCCTTCAAACATGTCTTCTAAATACTTCCATATTGTGTATGCCTTGTCTACTTTCTTGATCTTAGAAAATTCACTGTCAGATAGTGCACTTATAAGGGCTTCTTTGGCAACTACATTAGTAGTGAATGTATCCATTTTTTTACTAGTAGCATCATCTCTTGATAGGTATTTTAGAGAGGGAATAAAAATTTCTTGTGTGGCTATCTCAAAGATGTCAAAACCAACACACTATAGATGTGTTATCATTTTGTTCTTCCAATCCTTACAATTTTCTCCATCAAACTTAGGACTCTCTTTTCTGAACTATGACATCTGATCTACCTTAAGCTATTAGGCTTCTTCTTCAAGGCACTTGGCTCTGATACCAATTGTTAGAATAGTCCCAAAGGATAACTGAGAGGGGGTGGGGGGGGGGTGAATCAGTTATCTGCTAATTTAATTATTTTCTTTTATTAAATCCAGAATACAATAAATTAAATGCACATTCACATAACACAATAGACAACACCACAATTTTGTTATGGGGAAACCAAATGGTAAAAACCCCGGTGGGAATTAACACCCACAATGAACTATACTTGTTTATAATAATCCCTATTAGAAGATCTTTCAACCCTATTAGGATTTTTTATTTACAATGCAATAAGTATAGTGACCTGGTTAAGGGTCTCACCTTGTTAGGAGTCTTTTACAAATAACCTGGTTAAGGGTGAGGACTCACTAGCCAAAATTTCACTACTTTAATGGTGAAGGCTACAACCTTCTGTAGAATAGATATGCGCTATATCTGATAATGAATAGTAGAGTAGACCTGCTATCTTGATCATTTCTAGTGTATTGTAATCTTTCACTTCTTCTTCACATAGATTCTTGATCAATGAAACACAATTGATATTCTGCTTTGCACTTTTCCTGTATCTTTTCTTATCATTCACACTTAGCATTCCACAAATGACTTACTATAAGTATCTTCCTCAATGTATAAGATCATGGGACATATTAGACAACTCTTCATAACATCGTTGTTGGCTTAACTAACCATGCAAGCATAATTACAACTACGCTATATAAACTGAATAGACGCGACACTTTACTAAGTCGGCCTTACAAAGTTTAAGCTATCTTTGAAATCTTGTTGAAACATGTTAGGAACCTTTATATAACTATCTTCAACTCATAACTAAACTTGAATATACACACACATATCCCAAAGATAGGCGCAACTTAGGAACCAATGCAATACGTCAGTTCAGTTTAAACAAACTCTAGAAATTGTAACTGACATTAACAAAATTACACAACACAACTGAAACTTCATATCTGAGTCTATGTGTATGAACAAAAAATCAACAATATGTCTACCATAAGAATATAACCATGCAAGGCTTCATATCATCATTCTGATAAGTACATACATAACACTGCTGTATATTATATGTTGTCATCAATGACAAACATACAATCAACTAGCTGCTAGAAGTAAATCTCCAACATAAATTTGTTTTTCCTTTTCTCCTATATCTCAATTTATTTTCAATGCTAGTAGAGATGTTGAAAATTTATGTTGTTGGGTAGTATTCAGGCTCTTGAGTCTTAGGTTTTGTTTTCATGGTCTTGCAATGCACAGTTTCAGATAATTTTTTAATGAAAAACAAAGGAAATCCCTATTCAAAACTTGTCTGATGTCTTTGTATGTTTGATTTTGATTCTTATTTATTAATTTTTAAGGAACTTTAATACATTAGCTATAAGGTAGTTGTGGGTTTGAATTTAAGTTTCTTTCAAGGAGAGAGTAAGTCTTGATTTCAAATTCTGAGAGTTCTAGGTATGCATACAAATCTGATGTCCAGGTATTGAAATGAGAAGAATGGCTTGCAAGGAATTTCATTCGGGTTTTTGAGTTTGGAGTTAGGATTTCCTGGGAATGCACATTTGTATGACTCTTTTTCCCAATAGATAAGGCACTGGTCTTTTCTTAATTGGCAGTTTTCTTCATCAATCAATTATTCAAATCACTTTTAAAATTTTGTATAAGAGCTTGAATGTTTATGTCTTGCATTTTGTGAATGTAAAGATATATGTTAGTTTATTTAAAGAAGGAATCCAATAGGTACACCCACCTGAGCCTTTGACCTTGAAGTGTAGGAGGATTGTTTGATCCTCGTTAATTAGCCTTTGCTTTGATAAGGTCAGGGAAAAAGCTAACACATTCATTGCAATCCATTTAGATTAGATTCATATTAGTTTAGATTCATGTTTCCTTTCATAGATTAATCTTGCATATTTCCTTTCATGCATTATTATCATATAGATTAGTTTTCTTCCATGCATTGTTATCATATTGAATAGTTCTCATTTGCATGCATATTTGGAGATCATGGAGACAAGCATTCTTGTTCTTTCTCTTTGAATCTCTCATTTCATGGTGTACTTGCATGGGCATAACTAGGTCTAAACTGAGGGCCTCCATTACAAACCCTTGTATTCCATGAATATGGAGCTATGAGTCACCATTTGGGACCTCATTCTTGATCAATATTGAATATAATGACTCATAGGAGTGTGTCACATTTTTAGCACACATTTTTGGTGCTCACTGTGGGGCTTGAAGTCCCTTTGACATTCTTTTTTCATCTATTTTCTCTCATTTTCGTCAGAATATTCAGATCGGCGTCTATGATTTACACAAAGGTGTTTGTGCAAATGTTGGTTCATCCTAAAATGCCATTCGACGTCTCTGCTAAACCGGTGTCTCCACCGGAACAATCGGCTTCTCTAATCTATGTTACTTTTTGAGATTTTTTAGAAAGCCTACTTTTTATTTATCAAATTTTTGGTTCTTTCTGCTACTTTTTGGTTATTTAGCATTCTATTTTTTTAGCAAAACTCAGTTTTACAAGTAGTCATAATGAAATTTTTTTTACTAAAAAGAAACACTTTTTGATAAGGAGCATTAAATATTAGGGTTTTCAAAGTCTTAGCATAGCTATTTCTGATCAATTTGAGAGCTAATAGAGAAAGGGAATAACTTGTTTTGTTTTATTTTCTATGATTTTTTTGGCCTGGCAGGTACAACAACGTCTGTACAAATGCAGCTTCATGTTTTGGCATCTGTAAAAATGTCAGTTTAGATTAATTGTCGATCGGTGTCTCTCTTGACAATTCAGTGTCTACGCTGGTATAGCTTTCTGTATGCTTTTCTATGTTTTTCTGGTGTATTTTCCTTCTTTTTTTCATTTCTTAAGAAAAAACATAAATCAACGTCTACACCCTGAACCAGCATCTGTGCTCTGGCATAATTTTATTTATTGATTCCTAAAAACTTCTTGAGTGGTTTTTGTGCTTATCTCGCTTGTGAAAGGCTATTTTTGTGAAGCTACTAACTAGTTGTGTTGTAGAACCGCTTGCCAAAGATATCACTTCAAAAACTACTCACACTTGTCTTGCAGGTTGCCTTGATTGATATCATGCTAAACATTGTGCTTGCATTTTGTTTTATTTTATTACAATAGGAACCCACATGCAAGAATTCTAAAATGAACTTCTATTTTGGTATTTTAGGAATGGAAATGATGTTAGGAAACTATTCTCTCACCCTTTTGGGATGATAAAAAATCCCTATGGTTATGATCTAGACCTGGACTCTCCTCCTATCTTTGATGAAGAACCCATCGTGGTGCTAAGGGGTCCTAACTCTAGAGTGTCCTCGCAAGCCCTCAATGTTGTCACATGAATTCAAGGTCCTATTTTCATTAGAGGACTTAATTCGAGTCAATCAAGTAAACCTAAGAAAGTTGGATCCAAGAATGTCACCTCAAAACAACAGTTAATCCTAAGTTGAGCTATAATCTTGTTGATCAGTTGCAACGAACCCCAACTTAGATTTCAATCTTTGAGATCTTAGATTTTTCCCTGAGACAAAAAATTTCCTTGAGGATGACTTGTGCATGGAAAATGTCCCCAACAAGATCCATGATGCCCATTCTGTCTGGGGGCATCCTTTGTACATACATATTGATCCTGAAAAAATCCAAAAAAATGATATATTGTCAAAAATTTTGAAAATCAGAAAATGTCCTAAAAAATGATCATTTTGGTGAAAACCTAGCAATAGGCACTTTGATGTATCTCCAAAAAAAACTTATATATTCCAAAACTGCAAAAAATTCAAAAATTCAAAAATTCAAAAAAATAGAAAAAGTACCTTGGAACAAATGCCTTGGTTGCAAAAAATTGTAATAAAATCCAAGTGGTGAAAACTTGGAAATGAGCGCTACTTGAGGCCTTTGCACCCCTATTTCTTAGCGCGTGTCCTTGACACTTATCCTTTCTCCATCATGCCTTGTCCTTGTTGCCTTGGTTTAGAATTGGTCTTTGTCTTTGTCTATGGGGCATAACTATGTTAGCTTTGTTCTCTTGGATGCATTAGTCTTTAGGACATCTCACAAATGGTGTTTTTTTAACACCACCTTCCACCATATTTTTCAACACAACCCCTGACATTGAGTGTTTTCAACACTTATCGGTTTGGTCTTACCTAGTTTATTCATGTGATATTACCTTCTTGCAAGCATTCAATCCTTATCCTCAGAACTCGGTATCAGTTAACACACTTAAATTTTTAAAGAAAACACTTAATGCTTGAGCTATGTCATGATATTTTATTTGTGTGCTGACTGTTATTGATTTGCGTTGAGTGTGCTAGTCTGATAAGTCTCTCCGGGATGCATAGCTAGAGGACTTGGGGCATGGGGCATGTTTTTATTTTCTTTATGCTTGTAGGTGTGGTCTTGAACCTCTTGAGTGTCTCTTGTTGTTCCCTTGACAGACTTAGGAGATTTGAGGAATCATCCTTGACTGTTTTTACACAACCATTCTTCTCCTCATCCTAGCATCTATGCCTTGATGAGAGCGTGGTTTTGCTACATTAAATTGGGTAAGCTAACATCAAATTCATCTTGACCTTTATGTCTTTGATGCTTATGTTAGAATCTTTCCACATTCTAATCTGATATAAATCACATTCATATCTTCATAGTTGCACTTGTGACTAGTGATGATTGTGTGATTTTTTGATGTCCGTTAATAATGGCCGAATGATGAAAATAAGTTCCTTAACATTCTCTAATGAATGATGAACACAACGTCCTATGTTATAGTTTCTCTATTGCAAGTACACCTTTACATTTTCATGTAGCTTACATTGTTATACTTCATGTTAGTTTTCATTTCCGGCTGCATTATGAGTTTGAGAGGGTTTCCTTCATCTTTCTTTTGGAATTTTTAATCAATTGTGGTCATGTTTGATCTTCATTTCCTTATCTTCTTTCATGATCTCAATAAAAATTTTCTATCTTAAACAGTTGATTGATTTTGGGGCATTCTCTTTCTTAAGGCAAATTCTCTTTCTTCTCTCCATTTCTTTCCACCTCTTCCAAACTTCTATCTTCCTTTCGCTTTTTCCCCACTTCTTTTCTTCTAATTCAACCTTGGGGCATAATATTTCATGCTTGATGATCTACCTTGGGTCTGTGACCCTTATATCTTTCATCTTACATCAAGAACCTTATCTTTAGTTTGATTTGATAAAATTTATTGATTTTCTATTTCTCCTCTATCTCATTCTAATTTTGTTCACGAGGGGGCAGTACCTATCAAACTTCAATACTTGATTCAGCTTTATCAATCCTATCAATTGATCCACTTGGGGAAACCTTAATTGAGATTCTTATGTTGGACATGTCAATTACCTATTTACAAGGGTGTTGACGTTGTCTTTTTCAGATAGCTTATCTTTGTCCTGATGTGTTCCCATCCATCAATCACACATCTGGGTTATTTTGTGATCCCAAATCAATCCCACACTTCAACTACATTCTTTGACTACATGTGTTCCCATAAAGATCACACATTATTCAAAGAGGGGAAAATGTATGCACCCTAAAATTCTTGCCTAGATGGTGGGCACTTATTCTTCAATTTATCAAATGACAGAATAAATTTATCAAATTCATGAATCAATGCTTTGCAACATTTTGAATTCAAATCAATTTCCTTGATCAAATTGTAATTAATTCAATTATTTCAATATTTCCTAAGGTTTGATCATTTCATCAATAATCTTATTTAATTAAAAGAAAGCAATTCCGTTTTATTAAATAAAATAATCCTATTTAATTAAAATTCCCTTTTAATTAAATTATCTTATCTTATTTAATTAAAATCTCTCTTAATTAAATAATATTATCTTATTTAATTAAAATCTCCATTTTTAATTAAATAAAATAATCTTATTTAATTAAAAGTAAATCCCTCTTTTAATTAAATAAAACCCCCACTTAAAACCCTCTTTGTGTTGAAAAAAGGAAATAAATTAAATAAAAATAAATAAAGCTCCTTTTTCTTCACACACTTTCCAAGTGGTGGGCTTTTTACCTCTTAATCATAGCCTTTGATTTTGCCTTTTGATGATATGAGCACATAGATCAACCAAAATTTAATCTCCACCATTGCTCATTTCTTTTTACCTCTTAATCTCTACCGTCCATTGCTCTTTAAAAGGAAACCTCTCCTTCTCATCAATAGATACACTTTTTATGCTATTGTTATGCTGCAGGTTTGCAGAGCAATTTTGGAGGAGAGTTTGAGCATTTGAACTTGAACAATGCAAATTCTTGTTCTTGTCTTTTTCTCTCATGCATCCATGGAAATCCATTTAGATTAGATTCATATTACTTTAGATTCATGTTTCCTTTCATGCATTGTTATCATATACATTAGTTTTCTTCCATGCATTGTTATCATATAGAATAGTTCTCATTTGCATGCATATTTGGTGATCAAGGAGACTAGCATTCTTGCTCTTTCTCTTTGAATCTCTCATTTCATGCTATACTTGCATGGGCATAACTAGGTCTAAACCGAGGGCCTCCATTAAAAACCCTTGCACTCCATGAATAGGGAGCTATGAGTCGCCATTTGGGATCTCATTCTTGAGAAATATTGAATATAATGACTCATAGAAGTGTGTCACATTTTTAGCACACAAGTTGAAGCTGGTACATGGAGGAGATGCCAATGTACTAAGAACAAAGGAAGAAAGCCTAAGAGGGAGGTTTGATGACCTAAGGATGAAAGAAGGAGAAAATATCACTTATTATAGCTACAAAATCAAAGAGGTAGTAAATTCTATCCGAGGAGTTGGAGGTGTATTTGAAGAGGATACAGTGGTAAGTAAAATCTTAAGAACCTTACTTCCTGTATATGCTATTAGAGTTTCTACTTTTCAAGAAATGAGAGCAGTTGTAAACAATACAGTTACTCTAGATAGTCTGATTGGTAGACTAATTTAATTTGAGATGAACGACATTGATATTAGTGTATTACCATCTATAGAATCTACATTCAAATCATGTTGTTAGAAATGATAGTGACAGTGATAATGAGGATCAGGGACTTGATGAGATTGAAGTACTTATGGCCAGAAGATTGCAGAGAGGGAAAGGAAGATACAAGGGTAAATTACCGCTTGTATGTTTTAATTGTAAAGAGGTTGGATACTTTGCTACAAGATGTCCAAAAAAAAGAAAAGATGATAGAGTAAATGAAAAATCATATGAGAAGAAGTTTGATAAAGGTGATAATAGAGATTACCAAAGCAACCAAAAATGTGACAAGAGAGATACCCAAGACTACAAGGAAAAAGGGAAGAAAGCTTGTTACCTAGCTGAGAACAGAGCTGATGACACTAACACAAAATCAAAAGAAGACATTGAGATGGTATTTGTAGCCATGAAGGATGACTCAGATGAAGATGAAGAAAGGTATGTAGAAACTGCACTCATATCTACAGTTAGTAAAAATGATGTCTGGATCGTAGATAGTAGCTGCACTCACCATTTTTCTGGTGATAAACAAAAGGTTGAGACTTTTGAATACTATAATGGTGGTTTAGTCAGAATGAAAAATGATACACCTTGTCTAGTTGAAGGTAAAAAAACCAAAAAGTTGAATAACCAAATAAAATGTGAAAATGATTACTGGGTAAAAGAGCTGAATTATAATTTTTTAAGTATTTCATAGTTGAACAATTCAGGTCACAGAGTAGCATTTGAAGAAAACAAGGAAAAGATATACAATGAGTCAGGAAGATTGATTGGTACCGGTGAGTAGACAAAAGGTAACCTTTTCTATCTTGATGAAGCTAATACCACTTGTTTAATGGCTAGAAACGAAGACATATGGTTGTGGCACAAAAGATTGTGTCATGTAAAATTTGACAACATGATAAAGATAAGAAACAAAATCAATGTCAGAGTCTTACCGAGCATGACTAATCCCGGGCATATCATGTGCAAGAATTGTCAAAAAGGTAAGATGAAAAAGTCATGTTTCAAAAGTAAAACCCATACATCTAATGCAATTCTAGAATTAGTCCATACAGATCTATGTGGACCCATGAGGACAAAGATCTGCTATGGAGATAGGTACTTTATTCTCTTTGTTGATGATTATTCTAGAATGACGACAGTCATTTTCTTTAAAGATAAATTTGAAGCATTTAAGATATTTAAATGGTACAAAGCTATGGTAGAAAAACAAAGTAGAATGAAATTGAAATGCTTAAGGTCAGGTAGAGGAGGGGAATTTACCTCAGAAGAATTCACTAACTATTGCCATGATCATGGAATTAAAAGACAGGTTTCTACACCGAGAACACCATAGAAAAATGGAATAGGTGAGAGGAGAAACAAATCTATTATTGACTATGCAAGAACATTGATGATTGAGAAAAGCATCACTCAAACTTTCTGGAGGGAAGCTGTCATGATGTGGACAAAAGTCTTGTTGCTACTATAGAACCAGCTTGGCTCTATTCTGAGATCTTTCTCCTAGATCTCCTAGGGTGTTCACAATCCTACATTGAGTTAAGTCACTCTCAACTTTACCTCCTCTTCAAGGCTCAATCCCCATCGAAATGCTTTTCATCTTCTTCTTGCTGAACCTACACAAATAGATTCATTCAACCAATGTTTTCAGAATATTGTTCTCATTTTCTTCCCTAGCCAGACTATTACCAAGCTCGCCTAGGGTAAGATCTCTAGACTCTTTGTTGTTACTTCTCCTACAGAAAACAAAAAGGAAACTATGTACAAGTGCTCCTCTTGAGTTCCATCCCAACACATGATTCTCACCATGGATTTAGGAATCTCGAGGGGCCATTACTGCATACAACCCAGAATGGGTGAAGAACTAATAACTTGCAAAACAAAGAATAAAGTAACTAATCTACTTTCATGCAAAAGGAACCACAAAGAAACTTGATATCCACTAAACACACAGTCTGCAACTTCTCATTACTGGAAACAAAACAAAATATTACAATAATCTACAAATCTCTAACTTTCCTATAGGTTCTCTTCACCTTAAATCTCTACTCTCTCTAGATCTCTAAAATGAAGGCTTGGGATGTTATTAGTAACCATGCTCTCATTGGAAACAACCCTAGCGGTCCACTCATTTGCAAGAATCTCTTCAGGAATCATTAAACTAACCATACTATCCATAAAAGACAAGATCTACTTTTCACATGCCGTTACGACTGAATATTGCTGAGCAACAGTACAACAAGCCGAGCTCTAGTGTTGGCTGAGATGCTAGGCACAAATGTAGGCCAATTTTCTAGGCACAAATGTAGGCCAAGCTCCTAGGTAGTGTAGGCCGAGCTACTAGGCAATGTAGGCCGAGCTGCTAGGCATTGTATATCGAGCTACTAGGCAATGTAGGCCGAGCTACTAGGCAATGTAGGCTAAGCTGCTAGGCATTATAGGCTGAGCTAATAGGCAATGTAGTCTAAGCTGCTAGGCAATGTGTAGGCCAAGTGCCAGTGATACCAAGAAGCTTATCCAAGGTTCCCAATGCCTTGGTTGGATTTCCAGAGGCTTACCAACTACCTCACACACACACACAACTAAAAGGAAACCAACTAAGGAACCTATCTAAACATGGATTGACCTAGTCATATCCATCTTAGGGAAAAGCAAATGGCCTTCTAAGGTCCACACACACTCTCCTAACTTGGCTAGAGTCAATACATGCCAGAAATAAGGAGCTAGGGGTTTAAGTTAGGTGTGCTCCTGCACCATACTCCCCCAGAAAAAAGAAAGGTTAATTCATCCTTGGATTGAGCATGTTTGGATCAATGCCCAACCTCTTGAAGTTTGTTTCTCTAATCCAAGTAGCCTCAACCTATTCTTTTCCATGCCATTTGACAAGGTTCTCCATATAGTCTTTGTTCCTAGTCTTCTTGTAGACCCTTGAGTCTAGTATCTTTTCAGCTATCATAGATGGAGTAGGGATTAATTTTAGATCTTTTACCTCTTGTATCACCTCTTGAAGGTTCTGATCAACATCTTGAGTTGGTCCTTTGTATTCTATCAAATCTACAATGTTGAAAACCAGTGACAACCCAATGTCTTCAAGAAGCTCCACCTTGTATGCATTGTTTCCATACTTTGCAAGTATCTTAATGGACCTAGCATCTTCATCTATAGCTTGTGAGGAACACCTTTTTGTAGCCTATGTTTTCTTAAGTTTACCATCACAAAGCCTCCAATCTGAAACTAAACATCCCTCTTTGTTGCATCCACCTTTTGCTTTACCTTTTCATAATTCTCAATCAAATTCTTTCTCACACTTTCATGGAATTCTCTCATTGAATGAGAAAAGTCCTCAGCATATCCAATACCATGCATTCCTTCCTTCAATTCTCTAAGTTCAAAAATCCCTCTTGGGTGAAAGCCATAAACAATTTCAAAAGGACTCTTACCAATTGATCTGTTCACTGTATCATTGTATGCATATTCAGCTTGTCCAATGAGTTGGTCCCATGCTTTACCTTACTCCTTTGTGAGGCATCATAGAAAGTTACCAAGAATTCTATTGACTACCTCTGTTTGGCCATCTGTCTGTGGATGATATGTAGATCCAAAAGACAAGTTAGTGCTAAGCTTTTGCCATAAGGTCTTCCAAAAATGGCTTATGAATTTTCTATCCCTATCTGAAACAATACTAAGTAGGAGTCCATGTATCCTCACCACTACACTGAAAAAAAACTAAGCAATGTTACAAGCATCATGAATAGTCTTGCAAGGTATAAAATGTGTCATCTTACTAAATCTGTCTACAACAACATAAATACTGTCACATCCCTGCCTTGTTCTTGGCAACCCAAATACAAAATCCATGCTTATGCATTCCCATGGTCTGGTTGGGATTGGAAGTGGCTAATAAAGACCTGCTTTAGAAAATGTGCCCTTTTCTTTTTGACACACTACACAACTCTAAACATACTCTTTAACATCTGTATTCATTCTAGGCCAAAAATAGAACCTAGTGACTAGCTCTTGAGTCTTACTACTCCAAAATGACCACTAAGTGCTCCATTATGTTTTTATTGAATCAAATTCTCTCTCATAGACCCTTTAGGAACACAAAGCTGACCTCCTTTAAACAATAAATCATTCTGCAAGGTATATTCAGAAAACTCACCATGAAAGTTGTTTTTAAACTCCTTGCATACCTTGTAGATTTAGGAAAAATCTTCATCTTCAGCATATAGGTCTTTGAAGCTATCAATACCTATGTTTTGTAGCTGAAATTCTTGGATGGTGAGAAGCCTTCTTCTCAATGCATCAGTAACTTTTTTCTATACTCCCTTTTTATGCTTGATATTGAAAGTGTAGGCTTGTAGATACTCCACGCACTTCATGTGTTTATTGCTGAGATTTTCTTGAGAGTTAAGGAAGATGAGAGGTTGGTTATCAGTATATACTATGAAATCCTTTGGAAGAAATTATTGCCTCCACTTCTTGAGTGCTTGGACTAGAGCATACAACTCTAAGTCATAAGAAGAGTACTTCTTTGCATCATTTAGCTTCTCACTATGGAAAGCTACTGGCCTTCCTTCTTGGCTTATGACATCCCCAATGACCACATTACTTGCATCACATTCTACTATAAAAATATTATCAAAACATGGAAGAACTAGAGTAGGAAACTTTGCTATCTTCTCCTTGAGTGTTTCAAACCCTTTGTCAGCTTGTGTTGTCCATTGAAACTTTTTCTTCATCCCACCTCTAATGGTGTCTAACATGGGTGCAAAAATCCCACTGAAATGTCTAATGAACTTTTTGTAATACTGAGCTAAACCATGGAAACTTCTCACCTCAGTTGCAGCCTTGGGAGTAGGCCAACTTAGAATGGCATCCACCTTTTCTTGGTCCATTTTGAGGTTACCCCTTGACAAAAAAAATCCTAGATATACAAGTTCCTTCTTCATGAAGTCACACTTCTCCAAATTGATCATTAGCTTTTCACTATGCAATTTCTTGAAAACAATTTTCAAATGCCTAATATGCTCCTCCTTAGTTCTGTTGAAAACTAAAATGTTATCTAGGTAGACAACAACAAATTTACCAATGCATTCTACCAATACCTCATTCATAAGTCTCATAAAAGTTGAGGGAGCATTATACAAACTAAATGGCATTACAATCCATTCATAAAAACCTTCTGTAGTTTTGAAGGATGTCTTACATTCATCTCCTTCATTAATCTTGATTTGGTGGTAGCCGCTCTTAAGATCAATCTTGCTGAAGTACTTTGCCTCCCCTAAACAATCCATTAGGTCTTTAATTCTAGGTAATGGTAACCTATACCTAATGGTGATTCTTTTAATGGCTCTATAATTAGTACAAAGTCTCCAAGCTCCTCCTTTCTTAGGTGCTAAAATAGTAGGGACTGCACATGGGCTTATGCTCTTTCTAATTAGACCTTGGTCTAATAGCTCTCTGATTTGTTTGTCTACTTCCTCATTTTTTTGAGGGGTCATCTTATAGGTAGCTTTGTTGGGTAAGGTAGCTCCTGGTATAAATTCAATCTTGTGGCTAACAAGTCTCTTAGGAGGTAAGGGAGTGGGCTAGCCATCATTCACAATATCCCTATACTCTTCAAGTATTTCTTTTACCTCATTTGGTATCTCTGATTTCTTGACAACAACTTCATCTTTTGGCTTCAATACTAAAGCAAAGTCAACTCCTTCTCCTTCTCCTAGAGTCTTCAAGAACTCCTTCTCACCAACCATGAGCACACTTTGACATGATGTTTTTGTCTCTCCTTCTATTAGTGACTGAATTTTGAAAGTCACTCCATCTTTCTTGAATGAGTATGCATTCTTGGTTCCATCATGCATGGCTTGCCTATAAAATTTCCATGGCCTTCCAAGTAGAAGGTGGCATGCATCCATGGGAAGAGTGTCACATAGAAATTTGTCCTTATACTTGCCAATGGTGAACTCTACCCATGCTTGTTCTCCTACAAACACATGTTGTCCTTTGTTGAGCCATGTAACCTTGTATAGGTTTTCATGTGGAATCCTTTTCAAATTTAATTTGTTGGCTGCCTCTTCACTAATGATATTATTAGTTGAGCTTGAATCAATACTGACTCTACACACCTTCCCTATGATCTTGCACTTCACTCTAAAGACTACTCTCCTTTGGCTTGGTTCTTCTTTTCTTGGCTCTTTGATTAAGGTCATCTTTATCATGAGGTTCTCACCTTCC
The DNA here is from genome assembly GCA_018584345.1 of Thuja plicata. Classification (NCBI taxonomy): domain Eukaryota; kingdom Viridiplantae; phylum Streptophyta; class Pinopsida; order Cupressales; family Cupressaceae; genus Thuja; species Thuja plicata. The sequence goes on along the minus strand of MU228411.1, from coordinate 1,331,779 downwards.
TCTGATTCCAATGGTACCTCAAATGGCTTGTTGCTGAAACCTGATTCTTCTTGGACATAGTTAACTCTTTTTCCACCTCCTTGAGAAGTAGAACCCTTTTCAAGACACCTATAGGTAGGATGCCCTAGCTGATTGCAGTGATAGCATTTCATGGTGGCAAAGTAGGATGCTCCTCTTCCTTGATTTTTGCTACTCCTTCCTCTCCAACTAGTGTTAGAGCCTCTACCTTAGTTAAAACCTCCTCTATTTGATTTTCCTTCCTAATTTTTAGTGAGCTTGTTCTCACTTTGTTGCCTTTAATCTAATCCTCTTCCACCATAACCTCCCTATCCTCTTCCTTCTCTACCTCTACCTCTTCCCCTAAAGTTTTATTATGATTTATTTTTTTTCTTCTCTTCCACTTTCAATGCAAGTTGGAAACACTTATGGATAGTTTTGGGAGTCCACAAACTAACTTCCTCTTGGATATTCCATTTTAGGCCTCCAGGATACCTAGCCACCTTGATAGTCTCATCCTCTTGGACTCTTGACCTCAAGAATAACTTATGGAATTATTCAGTATATGTATCCACATCCAAATCTTTTTGTTTCAAACTCTGCCTCTTCTTGTGTAACTAGATTTCATAATCCTCACGTAGGTATTGCTCCTTCACCTTGTTTAACACGACCTTCCAATTTGAAGTTGGATGCTTACACATCTTTTCCCTCTCTTCTTGGAGGTATTTCCACCATGTTAATGTTGAACCTCTTAACCTTGACTTTGTAAAGTTTACCTTATGTGCTTTAGTTATGCCCTCACATTCAAAATGATTCTCAATACCTTTTATCCATTCCACAACTAGTTCACTGTCCATTTTTCCATTAAAGAATGGAATTACTTCAATACTTTTGCCTCCTAGGGCTCTTAGAGATTTTAGAAATGTCTCCTCACTCATTGGAGGGTCTGGTTTAGGTATCAAGTCTTCTTCATCATCTTTCTGCTTCCCTCTACTACTGCTGGCTTCATCTCCATATTTTCTTTTAGTTGCATCTGCAACTCCTTGAATTTTTACCTTCATCTCATCCAGTGCTTCTTCAAGGAGTCTAATCCTTTCCCTTTGATCCTCTATCACTCTCTTCTGCTCATCTACTTCCTTTTCAATCTCTACATTGGTGACCATCTTGTTTTCACCTACTCATGTTGCTGGCTGGAACATTTACCACAAGCCCAATCAATTTAGGCTCTGATACCAATCTGATGTGGACAGAAGTCTTATTGTTTCTACAGAACTAGCTTGGCTCTATTCTAAGATCTTTCTCCTAGATCTCTTAGGGTGTTCACAACACTACACTGAATTAAGTCACTCTCAACTTTACCTCCTCTTCAAGACTTGGTCCCCATCAAAATTCTTTTCATCTTCTTCTTGCTGAACCTACACAAATAGATTCATTCAACCAATGTTTTCAAAACATTGTTCTCATTTTCTTCCCTAGCTGGACTATTACCAAGCTCGCCTAGGGTAAAATCTCCAGACTCTTTTTTGTTTCTTCTCCTATAGAAAACAAAAAGGAAACTATGTACAAGGTCTCCTCTCGAGTTCCATCCTAGAACATGATTCTAACCATGGATTTAGGAATCTCAAGGGGCCATTATTGCATACAACCCATATCGGGTGAAGAACTAATAAATTGCAAAATAGAAAATAAAGTAACTAATCTACTTTCATGCAAAAGGAACCACAAAGAAACTTGATATCTTCTAAACACATAGTCTGCAACTTCTCATTACTGGAAACAAAACAAAATATTACAATAATCTAAAAATCTCTAACTTTCCTATAGCTTCTCTTCTCCTTCAATCTCTACTCTCTCTAGATCTCTAAAATGAAGGCTTGGGATGTTATTAGTAACCATCCTCTCATAGGAAACAACCCCAATGGTCCACTCATTCACAACAATCTCTTCAAGAATCATTACAATAACCATACTATCCATAAAAGACAAGATTCACTTTTCATGGGCTGTTACAACTGAATATTGCCGAGCAACAGTAAAACAAGCTAAGCTCTAGTTTTGGCAAAGCTGCTAGGCAAAAATGTAGGCCGAGCTGCTAGGCAGTGTAGGCCAAGATACTAGGCAATGTAGGCTAAGCTGCTAGGCATTGTAGGCTGAGCTACTAGGCAATGTAGGTCGAGCTGCTAGACAATGTGTAGGCCAAGCGCCAATGATACCAAGAAGCTTATCCAAGGTTCCTGATGCCTTGGTTGGATTTCCATAGGCTTACCAACTACCTCACACACACACACACACACACACACACACACACACATCTAAAAGGAAACCAACTAAGTAACCTATCTAGACATGGATTGACCTAGTCATATCCATCTTAGGGAAAAACAAATGACATTCTAAGGTGTACACACACTCTCCTGACTTGGCTAGAGTTAGCACATGCTAGAAATAAGGAGCTAGGGTTTTGAGTTAGGTATGCTCCTGCACCATGTCAGTACTACTGTCTACACATTAAATAGAGTAAAATTGAAGGACACAAAGAAGACATCATATTAGCTTTGGTATGGTCATACACCCAATGTAAGTTACTTCAGAATGTTTGGCAGTCAATGTATATATTGAAGGATGATAGAAATGGAAAAATTGACTCCAAAAGTGATGAAGGTATCTTTCTAGGGTAGTCAACCAAATTCAAGGCTTATAAATGTCTTAACAAGTCATCTAACAAAATCATTGAAAGTGAAAATGTAAAAATAGATGAATTTGCAGAAAAGAATGATAAGGAAAGAAAAAAGGAACCATAGGACTACTAAAGATTTGTTTATATAGAACCTGACACTCTACTCAAGCAATAGTGTATTGCTCTGGAGAAATAGAACAGTGCACCTAAGCATCAGGCTATAATTACCAAAAATTAGGAAAATCCTCAAGATGATTTTTTGAACAATGGAGATGAGAACAAAGGTCAAGAAGATAATTAGAATGATGAACACAAAGATGAACTGAAACTTGCCAAGTATGTTAGAAGACATCATCCACAAAATCAAATCATAGGAGATAAGAAGGATGGAACAAGAACAAGAAGTAAGTCACTAAACACCAGATGTTTACTTTGTGATTTTGAGCCTAAAAATGTTAACACTGCACTTGAGAATGAAGAATGGGTCAATGTTATGAATGAAGAAATAGAACAGATTTAGAAGAACAATACATGATATTCAGAAACAAGATGAATGAGAAGAATGTCATCGATACCAAATGGATATTCAGAAACAAGATGAATGAGAATGGAGAAGTCACTAGAAGCAAAGCATGGTTAGTATGCAAGGGATATGCACAAGAAGAAGGTATTGACTATGGAGAAACCTTTGCACCCATTTCTAGACTAGAGGGTGTTAGAATACTACTTGCTTATGTTTCATTTAGAGGATTCAAGGTATACCAGATGGATGTAAAATCTGCATTCCTAAATGAAATACTGGAAGAAGAGGTATACATTGAACAACCAGAAGGGTTTGTTGATCTAGACAAGAGAAACATGGTATGTAGATTACATAAAGCTTTGTATCGATTGAAACAAGCACTTAGAGCCTGGTATGAAAGACTTCACTCATATCTCATTAGCATAAAATTTGTTAGAACAAATTAAAATAGCAATCAGTACTTAAAAGAAGATACTGATGGTAATATTCTGATTGCTGAATTTTTTTTTGATGATATCACTTTTGGGGGAAATGAATTATTATGCAAATCCTTTGCTAATGAAATGAGAAAGGAATTAGAAATGTCTATGTTTGGGGAGATCAAATTTTTTTCTTGGTCTATAGATTCTTCAACAAGATGCAGGCTTATATATCACTCAGTCCAAATACATCAAGTGTTGAAGATATTCAAGATGGAATATTCAAAAGGAACACCTATGGCTACCAGATGTAAGCTAACAAAAGAAGAAAAATCTAATGAGGTAAATCAAACTTTATATCAATCAATGATGAGAAAACTAATGTATATTGTTCATACCAGACCAGATATAGCACATGCAGTTGGAATAGTTGCAAGATTCTCTGCTAATCCCTAAGAATCACATATGACTATTGTCAAGAGAATTATGAGATATCTCAAGAACACCGAGGACTATGGCTTATGGTACAAAAGAGAAGGAAAATTTGAGCTACAAGTCTATACAAATGTTGATTGGGCTTGAAACATTGATGACCAAAAGAATACAACTGGAGGGGCATTCTTCATGGGTGAGAGACTTGTCACATGGATAAGAAAGAAGCAAGGATGCATCTCTCAGTCTACTGTAGAAGCAGAGTATGTAGTTGGTGTTGCAAACTGCTCCAATATAGCATGGATCAAACAATTGCTGGAAGGTATGAATATGAAGATTCTTGAACCAGTAATTATTTATTGTGATAACACCAGTGCAATAAAAATTTCTAAGAATCCATTCATGCATGCTAAGACTAAGCATGTTGCTATCAAGTATCACTATCTAAGAGAACAAGTGCAAGAAAAAGAAGTGACAATGGAATATGTTCAATAAAAGAAACATTTAGCTGACATATTCACAAAGCCATTACCAAAGGATACATTTGAATACCTGAGACAGAGACTAGGGGTCTAACCCTTGTCTATTAGTGAGTAAGATGACTACGAGGTTGCATAAGCCAATACCAAATACCAAGATCATTCATGTTTATGCAAACGCTAAGATGAACAAAAATAGATACATATGTACATAGCAAAGTACAAATCTACACTGAAAACCAGAGACATTGTATTGCTGATGGATAGGGAAATTCAAGGAATATATTATGTAAAGGGATGGAACATGATATAGATGATTATTTTTTGGCATTGTTGTCAAAGGGAGAGATTATATCACTATCATCAGGAAGAGATTATTCCATTATCATAAAGGGAGAGATATGATAAAAGGAGAGATTATCTCTTTGACTAGAAAAGATTATATCATTATCCACCAAGGGAAGTTCCTAAGAATTAGAAGGAAGAGTTAATCAATATTCAAAGGGAGAGAAACTGATTACATATGAAATATCCATCTAAGGGAGAAAACTAACAAAGGGAGAGAGTTCAGACAAAGAGAAAGATTGTTGTCAAAGGAAAAAGAGATTATCAAGAAGAGGAATAGTTAAGGCAGAGCACATATCAAAATAGGGATATTAGATGATACATCTATCCAGTGAAGGGGTTGAAGATTGAAGAAAACCATTCTGCACGAAACAAATCTAAGCTATTTGTGAGTGTACTGAAATCCAGACATTTGTAATAGTTACATTATGAAAGCTTGATGAAAATTTTATATTTCATATTGTATTAGTAATTGTATATTATGATAATGTACTATGTTGCCATCAATGCCAAAGGGAGAGATTGATGAAATGTAACTGATTGAATGTTTGAAGATGTTAAGTTGATCACTAAAATGAAGAAGGATAATACAAGACATTAAATAAGTTAATGTATTGTATTGTCATTGATGTCAACTTGATATAATCTAATCTGTTATAATCAAAGTGTCAAAGACTTCAAAGAATCAAAGAGAAAAAAAATTATGCTTTCAGTAATGCATAAAAGACAAGCATTCACAATGTGACTTCTAACACCGATGTTTAGTGGAAACCGACAGACAAATATCACCGAAAGTCAAGTCATAGTGATTCCTGAGCAAGAACACCGATGAGAATTATCGAGGAGAAGAATCACAAGCATAACTGACGACTAGAAACATAGTGTAAACTGATAGAGAAGCCCGAGGAGAATTAGAGTGTTGACCAAAGCTATCAAAGAGTTAAGAGACCAAAATTAACTTGAGTTCAGAATTGAAAAAATATCTAGGTGGTAGAGCTAAATATGGACTTAACTGGTAGTTATCTTTGTTTTCATCGACAAGATAAAGCCAGAGATAAGTAAAGGATTTAAAGGATTTTTGTCTAATTGGCAAGAAGATCTCTCTGAGATAAAATAGGAGGTTTTCTTTAAATCCAATTGTCGAGAATTGTGGATCATGCCAAGATCAAGAAAATCAAGAACCTAACAACGGTGATATCATGTCTATAAAAGAGACAACTTAATTCATTACAAATTGAGGTGGGTGAATGACTAAAAAGAGGATGTTGAAGAGAAACTAATGAAGAGAAACTTCATACAGTCCTGATCAATCAAGATGATGAAAGAGCTAAATTTTTCTACGGACACGGAGCAACAAAGCACAACATCACCGAGCAGAATCAAAGTGGAGCAAAGGTATAAAAAGATATATTTTGATCAGAATAGTTTTATCAAATTACAATAGATATGAAAATATGCAAGTAGAAGTTGTATATGTGAATAGATAATATAATTTTAGTTTAACCATTGATTCAGAAAGTCTCTTAACCAAGCAAGTTTGAAAGATCCTTTCTATATGTGTGTGTGTGTGTGTGTGTGTGTGTGTGTGTGTGTGTGTGTGTGTGTGTGTGTGTGTGTGTGTGTGTGTGTGTGTGTGTGTGTATATGTATATATATACATGTTGTAGACACCCAAAAATGTTTGGAGCTTTCTAGTCTACATGTTTTAACATTTTGGAATTACAATTGAAACATTGTTTTGCAATACAATTATTCTTCGATGTTGCGCATATGATCTTGATGACATGACAATATTGTGTCTTTTGTCAATAATTGAATATAGCAAATTGTTCAATTATTTACTAATATTTCTATCCTCTTCGTAGAATTGATCATTTTCCTAGTCGATTTCGATCAATCCTAAATAATCCTAAAATATCCTATTCGATCCTAAATGATCCTAAACTATATAAAATCATTCCAAATCAATTCAAATCTATTTTATTCTCTTCCTAATCATTTCAGAATCATTTTAGACTCATTCAAACCATTCTGGGGCATTGGCCAAGATCATCAATAACTAATTAAATCATTTTTCAAATTGATCAAAAGCCTTTTGTAAATCTAATCGATCTTGTCATCATTCTAGAGGAATTTTCCAAGTTCATCCATGCTTCATATCCTTTTATCATCCATTTGATAACATTGTACAAGTTCGTCAATGTTTTCATTATCAACCTATCACTATTAATTCAATAGTATTGTCCAAGTTCATCAATGTTATTGTAGATCATCATTATCTCATGAACATTCTCCAATTTCATCGATGTTTCCCTATTCTTGTTTCAATCCTATGGCATCATCAAAGTTCATTGATGTTATTTAATAATTTTCAAACATCTTTATTTGAGAATATTGTCAAAGTTCATTAATGCCTTGGAGCTATCATAATCCTATCAATATTATCAAAACCAATCCAATTGTGCATTGATGCCTTCAATTAGATCAAAAATCCACTCATTTATCCTTTTAGGATGTATAACCTAAGATTTATCCCTAGATTTTATGAATAAACCATATTTATTCATTCTTTATCATAAGTCTTCACAATTAATTAATTTCTAATTAATTAATTAGCTAATTCTAGTTTATGGGATTTTAGAATTTCATAAATGTTAATTATTGATTTTATGAGGAATATTGATTTCTTAATTGAATTAATTCCTCTGAATTCCACCTAATTTGGTGCAGGAGAACCCATGGGTTGCTTAGGAAAATCCATTCTTATGTGTGTGGGCCTTATGGAAATTTTTTAGTTTTTTTATTAAGGTCATGTTGACCATAGTGTGAGTACAATAGGGTTTAAGTATTTTAAGTCTTAGGACCTTTGAAAGTTGCAATTAGAGGCTAGAAAGTTGTAAAGCTTCCTGATTAGAAAAATAGGGATGATGATGTTAGCATGATGTTAGTAGGGTTTAGAATAGATTTGAACAATGTTTCATCCATAGTTAAGGTCAATGGTGAGGTTTGATGAGTGTTGAAACTTAATTTTTTGAATTTTTTAAAAGTTGTCAAAAAAGATGTAAAGTTGCATTTTGCAACTTTTGCAATTTTGAATCATTGCTCGAACAACATTGTCAAAATGTGCAACTCGATGACAGAGTGCCCTAATAGGAAACCAACTTCTCAACCACCCTACTTAATGGTGCAGGAGAACCTAGGATAACATATAAGACCTAGAATGTTTTATTTTGTAACTAACCTTAGCCAAGTCAGTGTGTGTTTAATTTTGACCTTAGTAGGTCTTGCAAGGTTTGTTACTAGGTGGATTGATAATTAGTGTCAAATCCAACCTAGTCTAGCTAGCTTACTTTAATGCATAATTTTGGCTTGAGTAGGGAAAATGAGTCTTAATGGGTCCTAGAGTCAGTTGGGATTGAGAAAGTTCCTAAAAAGGCCTTAATGATGTATATTCCTTGTATGAAGCATAGTAGAGGTCATAAAAGTTAGTTTCAAGCATTTATGTAAAAGATGCTACAATGTTGTCATGACAATATTTTGCATTATTGCAATGTTGCATGCGACATAGACAACACTTGGATTCCTCTCAATATGGAGGTGAGAAATAAATTCTAGTGGCCTAAAATGGTGGAGGAAGTATCATAAGATTCCTAAAGACTCAATTCCTAAGACAAATTGAATGTAAGCAAGTTTTTGGAATAGTAAGAAGCTCTGCAATTTTGGGTTTGAACACTATTCAAGCATTTTTGAGTTACTGAGTGATTAGATGGATTAAATTGGTCAAAGTGGTGTTGGATCTATGTTCATTAGTTAGTTTTAAGACTTTTCCATTTAGTGTGCAAGTACTCTAGAGTTGATTTAGTAGGATTTGTAAATTGATTATGATTTAGGGAGTCTGTTGGTCCAGTCTAGAGTAGTTTGTGTTTCCATGGCTCCCCCATGAAATCTAACTGTGGGAAGCTCCTAAGGGTGGATGAATGTTTTAGAGGAGCCTATGTATGGTGTAAATATACAAAGAGAGGTACTGAAGAGTCAAGATGATATTTTTAAAGTTATGCCCTAGGCAGAGAAGGTATGTCTGGTTAGGTGTGTAACAGAGTAAGAATCAAGTGTCATTGCAAAGGAGTGTGTGAGACTAGAAAAAGGCCTATTTAGCATATCTAGGGGACCACAAACCCTAAATAACATGCTAAGCTATCTAATCTATCATGAAATCCATTTAAAACAAGGATTCAAAAACATAAAGCATAAAACCCTAAGAAGTCCCTTTAAATGAAGCTCCCATGTCCTTCTTTCTTCTCCATAATTAGATTAATGTTTGCTCTTTGACAATAACAAGATTGCACAAAGACTCTTGAAAGCATAGAATTTGAAAATGAGAATACTATAAGATAGTGATCTAACCTTGAATGAGAGAAATGTCCTCAATTTATAGAAAATGAGACACATTTAGGTGAGATTGCATAAAATCAATGCACCAACCAAGATTTTGGTTGGTAGGATGTTTGGAAGCATGAAATGGGGG
>MU228411.1:1294681-1322333 GCA_018584345.1 Thuja plicata | reverse complement strand
AGACACATTTAGGTGAGATTGCATAAAATCAATGCACCAACCAAGATTTTGGTTGGTAGGATGTTTGGAAGCATGAAATGGGGGAGAGATATTGAGGAGACATTGCAAATATTTGAGAATATTTGTGGAGAACCTTAATAGGGATGAGAATCCTTATTTAAGGGATATGATATGTAGGTGAGATTATGAATCGTCAATCAAAACAATAATCCCATATTTTCAAATATTCCTTCAAATCAATTAGATTTATGAAATTATAAGAAATCTCATAAATTTGAAATTAGCTAATTAATTAATTATTGGAGACTTAGGGAAAAAGGGAATAAATAAAGTTTGTTTATTTATTCAATTATGACTTAGGATAAATTATGGGTTATTCATCCAAAGGGGGAAATTAGTAAGAAATGGGTCAAATTGAAGGTGACGATTTCAAATTGAAAGGATTTTGATAATATTGATAAGGATTAGGGTTAATTCTGAGGGTTCCAGAATAGTTTAGGAAATCACGAGGCATCGATGAACTTTGACAATGCACCTGGATAATGATGATTGGAAATGATTAAAAAGTGCCAATGAACTTTGATGGCATCGTATGATTGAAATGGGGAAACATCGATGATCTTTGACAATGTTCCCGGAATGATAATAAGAAATAGTGTTGACAATAATGAACAACACTATTGAATTGAAATTGACAGATTGATAGAAATAATACCAATGATCTTGGACAGCATTATCAAATGGGTGATTGAAAGGATACAAAGCATCGATGATGTTGGAAAATGCTCCTGAAATGATAATATTGACTTAATTAGAATTAGGCTTTGATCTATTGGTTTGAAATTGAGTTGAATAGGCATCAATGATCTTGGAAAATGCCCCAGAATGGTCAAAAATGAGTCTAGACAATGCTGCAAATCATTACGAATAGAATAGGATAGATTTGAAGTGATTTAGGAAGGTTTGGAATGGTTTAGGATTGAATAGGATCAGTTTAAGAAGGTTTGGAAATGATTTTGAAAATGATTGATTTGATAGATAAAGTAGAATTGTTAGTAATTAATGACATGGAAGAATGACACAATATTAGTGAATGATAAAGATCAAACACACAATATAGAAGACATGTTAAAACTGGAGCATAGGCAATGAACCATTTTTAGTTGTCTACATTTTTCCCCTCTTTGAGACAATGTGATTATGAGCGTTGGCTCAAAGAAAAATAAAAGATCATGCCCCAATGGATTGATAGAATGGAGGTAGGATGCCCCCTTGGAAAATTTGGCAGAAGTTGATATGAGGACAAATTTTTTGGAAAGAAATATAATTGATTGAAGAAATGTTAGGAGAAAGAAGAAATTAGAAGAAGAAATGTTAGTAGAAATATTTTGGCTTTCAAAAGTGCAATTGTGTTATAAGAGCTCATTTTGATATTGAAAAAATGGATGCGACACGCTATGGCACAAAAGCCAGAGTGCAAAAGTCATCCTTTTTGAGTGAACAAACACAATGCGGACAGAAGATGATCTTCTCTGTCCTGAAAGCATGTAGCAGAATTGCCCCAGAATTTTATGAGATCATCAAACATGTAGAAGACAAATCAAAAAGATAAAAAATCAATGAAAGATAAAACACTCACCAAAATAATGTGAGCCAACAACCATTCTGATCTTTTGTTACTTGCATGAAATGTTTGTTGTTTGATAGCTTAGATTTGCAAATTTCTTGATTTGATAACTAATTGATAGCTTGAACAAATTGATTGATAGCAAAGGTGGAAAGATTTGAACAGTCTAATCAGATTGAACATTGAGTCACAATGATTCACATCGCATATGATTTCATTAAGCATAGATTGATGATCCTGCCACTGAAGTTGGCAAACATGATGTTCGATTCGCAAAAGGAAGATAAGTATGTACAAATTTATTATAGATTTTTGAAGGGATTTTGTAATGTTTAGGATTTTTGAAATATTTGAATTTTTTTGGTCTTTTTTTAGGATCGTATTTGAATTTTTAGCAATTTTTTAGGACATTATGTAATTTTTAGAAGTTTGTTTCAGGACATTATTTAATTTTTTTGGAATTTTTGCATATTTGGATTTTTAGGATTTTTTCAGATCATTAAGATATTTACAAGTTGCAAGATTTGAATTGCCCCTAGTGTTTAGCAAGGCAGGGACATTGTCAAAGGGGAAATGGACTGGTAGATGGACGAAGGCCAAGGGTCATTGTATTGGATCTGGTAGGTTCCAAAGACTATCCAAGAAATGGGATAACAATTTTTTTCACCAAGCTGAGGGGCTGAAAATGACAATGACAAGCTAATGAGATAGTGCACTCGACAACAAGAAAGGAATGGACATGTCAAGAGGTTTTTCATTGAAAACATGTTTTTTCATTGAATGTCCTTATTTTCATCAAGACCAAGATAAGGAATTGGATAGGACAATGTTAGGATATGAAAAGGATAATGACATGATATGGGTAGGATAAGCAAGATCAATAAGGGATAAGGGATATATGGGTTTTGATAGGATAAAGGATATGAGGGATATAGGAATAATGGAGGACATGCTGGGGATAATGGAGGATAATGATAGGAGTGATCAAGGATAACACCAATGAATCTGCCCCCAAGTATAGACTGCAAGAAGTTCATAGAACTACACATCATGCCTGTTTGCCAGGTTTTTGTCATGGTACTTGCACAAACCGCTTGATTGCCAAGTTTTCAGTATTCGACGAAATTATTTCTCTTGACTCTTTTTTTGTGTTTCCCAGATGCCTATTTTCCAGGTTTTTATTAGGGCAAATTTTCCCTGTTTTCATTTTTTTTGTTTTTTTTGTTTTTTTGATATTTTTTCAATTTTTTTTTACTTTTTGACTTTTTGGAAAAAAATTGGACGCATGAAATGACATGGAAAGGGGACTCAAGAACCTTACTCTTTGAAATGTGCTTTTGAAATATATTTCACAAAGATGTTGGTAGGGTAATGACAAAGGGATATGAAATGGGTGATTGGATAAGGATTGGAAAAGCTTTATGCAAGGGATTGAATAGGTTGGAAAATAGGTGTTGGATAATGAAGGGAATGTCCGCTAGCTTTCTTTGAAGTGGAAGGGAATTGTGAGGCCTCACCCCGACCCCATCGTAGTTTTCCAATTTCTCTGCTTATGATAGATTTAGTATATGATACTTTACTTTTGATGCACTATAGACATTATGGACTTTATACTTTATTCCACAGATTTGATTATTTTGGATGTATGGACACATGATGCTTTATGATGCACCTTATGGACTATATTATGTTTTCTATTATGGACATTTATTCTGAGAAGATTAATTTGGAAACTTATTATGATTATGTTATGGTTATTGATGAGATTTGGATTTATTTGATATATATGTTGAATTTCAATTTAATTTAATGTGAATTTTACCTTATGATAAATGCTTAAAATGAGAGTTATGTAATCTTGTGATCTTTAGTAATAACTTAGTATATTGATGATGTCCTTATATTATGAATATTGCTTATCTCTTTATGTTGTATATTTATTTCCTCAGACTACTGATATTTGAAATGAGTGTGCAGGTAAGAAACCATGGTATTTTATTCGGGGAACCAAACAAAGGGAAATGTGAACTCGGTTTGAGCCAAGGTTGCGTCTAATAAAAGGAAAGACCTCATTGTTTCATAATTTTATTTGTAAATGTATTTGGATGATTGTGGTAGTGTAATCTTTAAATGTATTTCTAACTTCTTTGTGAGTTTTGCCTAAGTGGATATGACATGGCCTAGTGATGTGTAAATTTTGTGTGTGTCATTTGACACTTGTGTTTTGTACTTAAGGCCATGACATGTCAACTTGGGAATGGTTGTCCACCTACCTAGATTAGTACATTGGTGAATCCCCATATGCATACCTTGGGTTGGGAGATGGGAGTGTGGTCACCTCATTGATATTTCGAAATTACTCTTAGAGTGGACTTTTAGAGGGGTAGTGGAGTGTCCAGGGGTGTTTTGGGGTCATTTTTAGGTAGCCCACTTGTTATACCAATAGTTAAGGTCATTTTTAAACCTAGGATAGCCCCTATTTGACCATGTTACCCTTCCAAAAGTTGATTTCCCAAGTTGGACGAAAATAAACTCTTGTGAGGCTTGACTTGGGTAGAACATCTTTCCACATTTGTGTTAGAACATATTTCACCTTTTTGAAGCTTCCTTTCTTAGTTCTATTTTTGGTATGGTGTAAGAGTTTAGGGAAGAGGGACAAATTAGGGAACTTTGCTTCTGCCCATGAGCTTTCTAGAGGGGATTTTAGTGGGAACTCTCCAAGTGGGAGAGTTTGAACACCCACTCCCTAATTTAGGGACATAGCTAGAGTTGGAAATCTTGGAAGGAGGGATTTGGCTAAAAGGGGGCTCTTCTACAACTTTCTTTCTTAAGCTTGGATTTTAGGTTGGTGGATATTATGAAACTCTCTTTCTCTCTTGTAAACTTATGTGTTCTTGATATACGTTTATTGTTGTGATTGATGGAATTGTTGAATGCCTTGATTCATGTTGTTATTATGATGTTTGATATTGTTGCAAGTTTTTCCTTTGTTTTCCCTTTGCATGTTTTGTTAATGGGAGTATAAAGACTCACTCACCCTTGGGAGGGAAGAGTAGTCTTGGGGGTGGAGGTTTTATGACAACCCTTGGTGTAGAGTCTCTCCCCAAGGAGGAGAGGGAAAAAGCATGGAGTATGGGCTCCATGAAGCCTCCCTCATTGTTTCTTCATTGGGAGTCATAAGGGTATGTAGCTATTGAGTTGCAAATGTGAAAGAATGTGTTTTTGGACAGCCATGTGAAGGCTGCAATTTTTATGTTTTGGGATAGCCTTCTCCCTTGGGTACTTGGTCCACTTCACCCCAAGTAGGATCCTTGAATGATCCTTTGTAAAAAGCCTTTGGAATGGGAGTTGAATGTGAAATATTTATGTTTCTTGTTGTTGTGGTTGTTTGAATGTTCTTTCGCACCTTTGTTTGGTTCCCCAAGCTTGGGGGTGGCCTCATAAGAGGCCTAGGTTGGGTGGAGAGCTACCCGATGGTTTCAAGTTTCCCCTTGTCCTTGTTTTTTTATGCAGATTCGAAGATTGAAGTTTCATAGAAGTTCCCAAGTTGGACGAAAATCAACTCTTGTGAGGCTTGACTTGGGTAGAACATCTTTCCACATTTGTGTTAGAACATATTTCACCTTTTTGAAGCTTCCTTTCTTAGTTCCATTTTTGGTATGGTTTAAGATTTTAGGGAAGAGGGACCAATTAGGGAACTTTTCTTCTCCCCATGAGCTTTCTAGAGGGATTTTTAGTGGGAAATCTCCAAGTGGGAGAGTTTGAACACCCACTCCCTAATTTAGGGACATAGCTAGAGTTGGAAATCTTGGAAGGAGGGATTTGGCTAAAAGGGGGCTCTTCTACAACTTTCTTCCTTAAGCTTGGATTTTAGGTTGGTGGATATTATGAAACTCTCTTTCTCTCTTGTAAACTTATGTGTTCTTGATATACGTTTATTGTTGTGATTGATGGAATTGTTGAATGCCTTGAATCATGTTGTTATTATGATGTTTGATGTTGTTGCAAGTTTTTCCTTTGTTTTCCCTTTGCATGTTTTGTTAATGGGAGTATCAAGACTCACTCACCCTTGGGAAAGAAGAGTAGTCTTGGGGGTGGAGGTTTTATGACAACCCTTGGTGTAGAGTCTCTCCCCAAGGAGGAGAGGGAAAAAGAATGGAGTATGGGCTCCATGAAGCCTCCCTCATTGTTACTTCATTGGGAGTCATAAGGGTATGTAGCTATTGAGTTGCAAATGTGAAAGAATGTGTTTTTGGATAGCGATGTGAAGGCTGCAATTTTTATGTTTTGGGATAGCCTTCTCCCTTGGGTACTTGGTCCACTTCACCCCAAGTAGGATCCTTGAATGATCCTTTGTAAAAATCCTTTGGAATGGGAGTTGAATGTGAAATATTTATGTTTCTTGTTGTTGTGGTTGTTTGAATGTTCTTCCCCACCTTTGTTTGGTTCCCCAAGCTCAGGGGTGGCCTCATAAGAGGCCTAGGTTGGGTGGAGACCTACCCGATGGTTTCAAGTTTCCCCTTGTCCTTGTTTTGTTATGCAGATTCGAAGATTGAAGTTTCATAGAAGTTGAAAAGAGCTTGGAAGAAAAGAAAATACAGTTGTTTATGTTTTACCTCATCATGTTACTTTTGTTTTGTAAAGGTCAAGAAGTTTATATATTAGCCATGTATCAAAATGAAGAATGCATTGTAAAAAGCCTTTAAGGCTAGAATTTTCATTGCACCATCTTGTAGGAGTCCAATAATTATGAATATTAACTTATTGAAAATGTAACCATAAGTTTTGTTTTATATAGCCTCTTAAATGTGTTTTTTTTTTAAATCCTTAGTGTAGTACTATTTCAAGGTTCTATAATAAAAATCAGAAGTTGGATTTTGATATTTTAGTTTAAATTTTATATTTTTCTCTTAAGTTCTTAGATACAAAAAGACATAGTGTTTCATTGAATTTATATAAAAATCTGCTTTCCTTAAATGAATGCTCTCTAAGCTTGCATGGAAAATCAGAAAAAGAGATAAAACCCTGCCATTAATATAATTCCTTTCTAACCATTGTATTGCATATCAACATAGATAATTTTTTTTTTTAAAAAGGGGGATTTATTACGAATTGCATATTAAACTTATATTCTGAATGTTTATTTTGTTGTTATGTTATCCAAATAGTTTGAAAATAAAAAGAGGTTTCAATCTTATATATATATATATATATATATATATATATATATATATATATGAAGGAAGATATTCATCCACCATTTTTGACCTACAACATCATAGAAAGATATGAGTATAAAAAAATTTAAAAAATTTAGAGCTAGGGTTAGAAGAGAGGAGAGGAAGAAATGGCATAGTTAAAAAAGAAGATAGCCATCTCATTTTGGGACCCTAAACCCTAATTTTGAAATTAGGGTTAGGATTTTAAAATGGAGAGGGAATAAAGGACTTAAAGTGGGAAAACACTTCTTTCCAATTATTTTATGAAATTAGTCTTTTAGTGTTTTCTTTTAAGGGAAAGTTTATATTTCCTTAATAGTGTATTAATAGGTAACTAAAATTAAAATCAGAATATTGTTTTAAGGTTGTGAGAAAAGAAAGAATTAAATATTATAATGGTGTTTAGAAAAAGGATATGTAAGAGATTTATCTATTTTCTCCTTAATAATGACAGATTAATGTATAGAAAATTTATGCGGCAGAATGCGATTAATTATTTAATAGACATCTAGATAGAATTAGTAATTTAAATTTTTCATGGACCTTCGAATGATTTAAGTTTTCGACGGTAAACGGAAAATTTAATTCTTTTGATCGTCTACCTAACCTTAATGTAAGGATTATAAGGTTTCCTTAGAAAATTAAATCTGACCTGTCAATAGTACATGATCAATAAATAAATTGTAATTGAATTAATTGAGAGGAAAAATCAAATTAAAGTTTTTTAATAAAAAATATAGGGACTTTTAATTTTATTTTTATGTGGTCAATATATGTGGCCGGTATACTGACTATTATCAAAATAATATTATGGAAGTGCCTTGACCTAGAGGGTTAGTTTAACACAGAATCCTTAAGCTATCAAGCAACCCAGATTTTTTGAAGAACCCTGGAGACAGCGATTAGGGAGCCTCTCTCTTTCTCCACATCTTCAAACTCTATTAATGTATAATCGGGATGACATGTAAATTCAGATAATCCTCACCTTGTGTACCTTTAAATTTAGAAGCGATTAGGGTTAAGGGATGTTGACACTTAGTCATGATTCCCCTTAGACCCTCTTGACAATAACATTACTATTTCATTTCACCTTTTTTTAGAAAAAAAAGTTGTTGCATTTTTGGGCGCAAATTTTAGGGCGTGACAGGAATGGATGCAAGAACAACATTGGCACACACCTTGAGGGGTGATGGAGTGATAGAGGAAAATGAGATTTTGGATTTTGAAGGATTAATGAAGGAATGGATATGGATTTTGGGACACAAGGACCCAAAATGGATTTGGAAGATGGAAGACATTTAGATAGAGAGATTGCAACTTTGGATGCCAATTTTGATTGTTCTTTAGGACTCTATGCTTCAAGGAGCTTCTTGGGAATCCACATTCTTTTTGATTTTTCATTATTTTGAGGGTCCCTTAAATGTATTGCTTGCACAATGTATTTTGGAACCCATATGGATTTTGACTTTATTTTTTTTCTCAATGGGCCTTTGTGGCCTTTTGGATAATTATTTTTTATTTTGTATCAATTTTTTCTTTTTTTGTACATGTTGATTAGATTGGACATGTTGATCCTTGATAGCATGTGGATTTCTTGATTTGTAGACTCTATGTTTGGCACCCAAATTGCTTTGAAAGGGAATGGAATTCATGGATAGATTGGAATTGTATGGATAATTTTTGGATGGATGGAAGGTTCGCCAAGATGTGTACCTTTGTTGACTTGGAAGTGGGAAAGGGGATTGTGAGCTAGTAGAGGGAGGAATATATGGACCTAAGATGAATGGAAGGGTTGAAGGGGGAGGTATACATTTAGGTTTGGATTTTTAAGGGATACCAATGCCTTGAGATGTACATTGATTATTAAGACCATGGCCATTTTAATTTTCTTAGAAACGTAAGGGTTTCAATATACCTTTTGCATGGAGGTCCAACCCTTTGACTTGATAGTGCTTTCTTTGACCAGTAGGATACTTTCTACAAGACGTGAGTCCGTTATTATAAGGACCATGAGGTGGACTAGACTCAATAGAACCAGGGGAACCCATTTGAATTGTAAGGGGTTCATGAACAACTTGCATAGATGTGCTTGAATCACAAGGGGGATTTGAAGGATTAGGACAAGGAGAATAATAGATGGATGGATCTTGAGGAAGATCTAGAGGAATAATGGGATCTTTTGGGGGATCCAAAGGGATGATCGGATATTTTGGAGGACATGAAGGTGAAGGGACACCTTGATCTTGACTTGGAAATGGATCTTGGAAAGACATGGAAGGGAGATCATGATCTTTCTTAGGAAGTGGGAGGTCAAAATTTTGGTTTGGGAATGGAAGGACATCATTTTGGATGGGGGGGTTAGGGATAATAGGATCATCATGAGGCTCAAGGGAATGGGGTCTTGGTCAACAATAGGATAGATTTGGTCATTGAAGGGGTCTTGATCTTGATATGTTTTTAGACATGTTTCTTCATTCTTTTTATCATCCTCTTGACATGGCATATGACTTTGGACATGCAAGGGGGGTTCTTTAAAGGGGTCAACATTTTGAAATGAGGAAAATGGAGGTTGGATAGGAATCTCAGGAATAGGCTTGATTGAAATTGGAGGACATGGTGGAATTGGTTCAAAGGAACTTAGACTATGCATGGGGCTAGCTTGGATTTATTTCATGGATAGCCATTGGAAGGTTGCATTGTTGGAAGAATCACTTGATGGGGATGTAGGAAATTTCTCTTGGGAGGAATGTGGGGATGAAGGGGTGGAAGGAAACACAGATGTTTCTTGAAGGTCAATGTCTTGAGGGGAAATAGGTATGTCATCCATGTGATTGTTTTAGGGTGAGCCATTGCTAGACATGGGTAACTTATTTATTTGATCCAATTTTTCAAACAAATTCTTTAAAATTTTGAATTTGAACTTGCGCTACTTGATTGGTCTTGTTTGTGAAACCTCATCATTATTGACATGTTGGAAAGAAATATTTAAATGAGCATGTTCAGAAAAATGTTTCTTATTGATTATGCTTGGTTGATGTGAAAAAGATGTCACATTTGAATTGTTCTTTGTTTGATAAGACATTGGTATTGAATTGGAGGACACAAAAGGTTCCTCAAGAAATATCATTGATTGTGATCTTGGTATTGATTGTCTTGTTTGCATGATTGGAACAAGAGGTTGTGAAATTATTTTAAGATCACTTGGTTGCATTTGAATGAAGGTTGGTTCAAAATTTGGTGGTGGCCCTATTTGAATTATGCCACCGTCATGTTGAAAGGTTTGATTTGGAACTTGGTTGAATGATTGATTTGAAATTTGAGCACATGGAGACTGATTTGAAACTTGATTGAATTGAGCATGATCTGGAACTTGGTTGAAAAATGTTGGATTTTTGCACATGATTGAATTGGGCTTGATTGTTTTGACAAGTTTGTTTATATCCCTTCTCAGGTGTAGGGGGAACACTACCTTGGACAGGTGGCATAGGTAAAAAAATTGGTTCAAAGGTTGGGGGAGGTCCCCACTAAATAGTGTCAAAGCTTGGTGAAGTATTGGAAAGATATCCCATGTTGCATAGATCATTTCTTGGAATTGGACTAGGGATCATCTCTATAGTGATAAGTCCTTGAGGAAATGTGACATTTCTTGGGTCTTGAAATGTTTGATGTGCTTCTTCCAATGGTTGCATGTTGATTAGGTCAGTTTGGTCTTGATATGTAATACCTTGTCTTAGATCAAAAGGTAATTGTGATTCTGGTTGTTGTGTAAACATTGGTAAATGAGGATCTTGTTGCCCCTTGGATGCTTGAGATCTTGTAAAAACTGGCATGATTACTATATGCAAAAGCAAGATTTTTTTTGGGGATTTTTTGAAATGAAAATGTTTGAAATGCAATTTTGGAAATGCAAGGAGGTTATGCAAGTGTAAGCTAAAGATTATGAAAATGCAAGCTAAGGTTTATGCAACTATTTTTTTGGATTTTTGGACTTTAACAATTAATATTTTGAAAGGAGACAAATCTAGGAGCATAACCTTATGAAGTTGAATAAGGATCTTCACTTGAAAAGGATTGGATTTTTGGAACAAATGACAAGTTTGATAAAAAAAGGCTTAGGTCAAATCCATCATGACAAGGTGGAATGAGACCAAATTGATCAAGGGGTTTGAAATCTGGAAAAATGGGGATCAAGTCAAGATCCTATTTTCAACATCATAAAGAGAGGTTCCATGATTTGGATACTTCCTAGGAATATTTGAAAAGTTTTTAAGGAGGATCTAGGAATGTGTTATGTATGCAATAAGGATATGATTAGGACATATGCAAAAGGAACTTTAATGAGGATTGAAAATGAGGTCTATAATGAAAGGGATTTTTGATATGAAAATGCAAGGAGATTTAGGTCATGACTATGCAATATGAAGGTTATCAAGCATGCCCAAGGGCTTTGTTGGTTGTATTCCTAGTTTTTGTTCATTTGTCCTAAATTTTTGTGGTCCTCATGCTCATTTCTTTCCCAAGTTAGAAGTTTCTTATTCTCGTAATATCCCTATGAATTTTTTGGGTTTTTGGGTCAAAATCCACATGAATGATGCAAAACCTCAAAACCCTAAGCTCTATTCTAAGTCAAAATGCTTAAAAACCCTAAAATGTTAATCAGGTTTCTATTTTTTGCGTTACCTCTATGAACAACTTAAGTCATGTGCCTTTTATAATATTCGCCTAGTCACTTGATCCTAGGAGCATATTCCTTTTTATTACGAGACTTGGTGATTAAGTATTGTCGGGATGTCTCTTGAGGAAAAAAAATATTCTTTATTTTTTGTGAGACTTGGTGTAGTCCTTCAATCGCGGAGTCTCCCAATAAGGAAGCACATTAGTAGTCAGCAGCCAAAGCAAGCAGCTAAGTCACGGTGTCGTGTAAAGAAGCCAGTAGTTAGTAAATGTTTATGAGACTTAGCGGTTACTTCAGTCGTAGAGTCTCCAAATTGTGGTGCAGTTAAGTGACATGTTTAAAAGTTCATGTCGCATAGTCTCCAAGTCAGATGATAGTTAAGTGAAAGATGCTGAGACTTCATGACAAACCGCATACAGTTTAAAATATAGGACAGTCAGATAGTTGTTGGATTAATATGCTAAGTTAGTGTTTATTCATGGATTCAGAGACAAATGGTTAGAGGAGACACATGTCCACAATAAGTTAAATAAAGGTAGTCATGTAGTCTCCCAAAAGGAAGTAGACATTTGGTGATTAAGAGACTAAAGGTATTGTCACGTAGTCTCCAAATGATAAAAAGATTTTAAAGATATACTTAGTGACTTAGCAGAGCTGTGAGATGCAGAAAGGTAAAGATCAATGGTAGTCGCCAAGTCTCCCTTAGATTTGCATGGTAAGAAAAGGTGCTCACGACAATGAGATAACTGTTAGTCACATAGTCTCTGAATTAAAACCAAAAAGGTAAAGGTTGTCACGTAGTTTTTAAAAGTAACATCAAGCAACATTTTTAATCAGCGATTAGGAAACCAAGGTTATTCGTGGGGTCTTGTAATGAGAAATAAATACTCAACGACTTGGAGACAAATAGTTAAAGGTGAAAATAAAGGCTAGTTGTGGGGTCTCCAAATAAACTTTGAGTTAAGCATCTTGTCTAGCGATTTTGATTCACACAGTCGCTAGATCTCCAGAAGAATTAAGGGTTAAGGAGTTTGGTTAGAGACAATAAGATACTACATAGTCGCGTGGTCGTTGAATATGAAAATTCATAAAAGGTGGCAATTGCTGACGTGACAATGTGAAATATTTAGCGTCCAATGACAATCTAGAATATTGATTGCTGTATGAAAAGGGTAGGTGAGATGTCTGAAGAAAAACCAATCATATGAAGACATGTCACCCTCTTTGAATTTTATAAGATTTTTTTTGAAGACACACATATATGATTTTGATTTCCTGTCACACTCATGAACTACAACTAGGATTTCAATTAATTTCATAGCATGCTAAATTGAAAGAAGAATTGATTGTCTTTCAAATGATGAGCTTTGTACTTAGAATAGTTACCATAAATAGTTGATCAAAAGATCATTTTTAACTTATCATAATTTTAGAATTGTAGAGCAAAGAAGTACTAGGTATTTTGTTTTCATAAAGAAGAAATTGGTCAGTTACAGAGTACCTAGCTGGTTATTAGGTTTCTTGAATTGTTAGGTAGTGAATAGAGAAGAACAGTGTGTTCTAAGTATAGATTTGTTTCAATATTGGTAAGAGAGAGGTTTGATATAGAAAAAAATGAGTAAGGCTATCAGTGTGGCTTCAACTAGTGGAAGAGGTGATGAAGTAGATGATAATGCAAAAGGGAAGAGGAATTACTCATATGAATTCTTAAAATTGTTGTCAGGGTCTACACAAAACAAGAGGGCCAATGCAAATTTGTTGGTAGATGACTACTATGAGATCAGAGATGCTTGCACTCTGGGATCAACAAGTTTTTCTCTTTATAACTACTTCTATAATAATTTTGATAAAGCTATCTTGGTGTCAAACCCTTGGACTAGTGGCCTTGCTAGGTTGGTAGTTCCTAATGTTTTTATTTACGTAGACTTGTTTCTAGGTCTTGCTAGCCACTATGATGCCCTGTCTAGGATAGTCAAGAAGAATGATGGTACTGCCCTATTGATTTTAAATAGGAATTCATTTATGCAATCCTTTGGCTTATACAGTACTATGTCCACCAAGATAAATCTTACTAGATAGGAGGAGAGGTATAGATTACAAGTTGGTGCTGCTAGGACCCAATTAAAAAAGCATATGCTTAAATTGGTTAGGAATCATCTTACTCCTATACCTAGAACTGCTCCCTATTGCTTCAAAGACCTGCATTTTTATATCAAGTATATTTCCTATGCCCTGTGTAGAGTGTTAGGGATAGATGGAGGGGTAGAGAAGATAAGTGCTAGAGTTCTGATGATGGTGTTAGACCTACAAGATGTGCATTCTAGAACAAATTATGATTATATACAATATATTATAGATAAAATGCATGAGGGATTTATAGCTGTGCAAAAGAAGATGATGGACCCAAAGGAGGAGCCTAGGTTCTTCCACTATTCCATCCTGATGCATTTGCTATTTCATTTTAACTTTGGGATTATGGATGTGAATAACTTGAATCCTCAAAGGATTTTTTAGGGTTGACCTTATCCCATTCAGTTTTGGGTTAGGATATGGAATTATACATCCAAGGATTGTGACTTTTGTGGATTTGAAAAGTGGATTGTATATCCAATAATGTAGAGCATGGGTATCAGCAAAACCAGGCTCCCAATAAAGGTGATGCAACTATTGAGACCTTGTGAGTATGTGGAGAAGTGGGAGGGTGATCATAACTGGGGAGAATTCTTCTTAGAAGAGAATTTCACCATGATTAGGGTATATGGATGCACACATCCACCTCATGTCTTACGCTACCATGTACTATCTAAAGTTGTTTCCATGGAATTCATCTGGCAACTATTGTTGATAGATAATGAACATTTTGTGCCACATAGGAAGGGGACCTTAACCCCTAGATACTTTAGGATCTTTAACTTTACCATTGGTAAGGGTGCCATTGATTCAGTAAGTAAATAGTTGGAGAGCTACAAGATGGGGGCAACATCATATAGGTATATCGACCCTGAGGGATTCATGGTAGGAGTTAGGAAAATTTTGACTCCTACCATCCCTAATACCAATGTGCATGGTTTATGTATAGAAGAGGATGTAATAATAAATCTTCTTGATGAAGATGAAATTAGAACAAGAAGGGAGAGGATTCAAGAATTGTTGAATCTAGAAAAGCAAATAAAGAGAAATGGGTTGTATTTTGGAGGCTTTTACCCTAATCTGCCTTATTTTGACAAGATTAAGGTTATGATTGATAATTTTTATATACTCTGTGAAAAATTGGATAATTTTATGGATAAGAAAGGAGCGAAGGATCCTGAGCATTCAGAATCAGAGTATGAGAGTAATAGTGATGGTGATTATGCCCATCCACCTCAATATGACCACCCTCAACAAAATATTGTAGAGGTAGCACAAGAACAGGGAGGAGAGGGCCATATCATTGACCTAACAAAGGTCTCTTAGCTAGATGATATAGAAGAGCCTTCTTCTAAGAGGCAAAAAGTTGACATTGGTCAAACTTCTTCTGTTAGGAAAGAGAAGAAAAGAGATAGAGTAAGTGCCCTCATTCCTAGAAATAGGTTATACGATCATAACCTAAGAAAGATAATCAGATAGGGGAAGAGGTAGCAATAGGATGAGGAGGAAAATATAGAGTTGCCTCTAAAGGCATGTATTGATGAGAGATTGTTACATCAGCAACAATTTCTGAGTGATGATAACTTTATTAAGACTGATGAATTCAAGGACTTTTTGAGATGGCACAAGAAAGAGTAGGTAAGGGCTCAGTTGAAAGTAGATGGAGAAGAAATAGTTACCAATGAGGATTTGCTAGCTTTGCAAGCCTATGATCCTAATAGTGAGGATGTCTCTCCAGATGAGGCAAGGAAAATGGTTTTAAATAGTGGAATTTTACTTGCTGAGGGATGGGACTTAGCCTCAACATTCATTATTGATCAAATTAGGAAGCAACCAAACTTAAAATTGGCAAGTGAAGTTTAAATGGGTGACATGATAAAGGAGTTTGGATATAGTCCAAAGTCACAATCTTTTTCCATGTGGAGTATATGTCCCAAAGACCAAAAGCCTCAATTGGTGAATATTCAGGAGAATATGGTAGGGAATCAAATAGTCTAGACAGTGTAGAATACAGGAGATCTAGAAATTTTTCAGATCATGACTCATTGGGCTCTTTTAAATGAAGACAAAAAAAAACAATTGTCTGAGAAGTGTAGCATTCTGATTGAGGAAACCAGTTTCCTAGCCAAAGATAGGGAATTGTGCCATATAAAGATACATCAACAAGATAAGGCAATTGTTGAGTTGCTAAAATAACTAGAAGAGAAACTTGAAGTGGTTTATGTGCCTTTGGAGAAACCTCTACAAATAAAAGAGAAAGAAGAAACAAAGGAAGCAGTTGAGAAAGAGGATGTGGAGAAAAACAAGAATATGGTTTCCCTAAATGCATTGAAATGCATTCTACAGCATAGGATTGACATACTGAAAGATAAAATAGATGTCATCCTAAATGCCTACAATAAATTGCCCACCCTACAAATAGAGGTAACAGGGTACATAGCTATATTGAACCCCTTTTTTGTTATTTGGTCTCCTAGGGTTCAAACATTTGAAAATCTTTCCTCTTTGTAGCCACATAAATCAGATTTACCTAAGATTGTAACAGACGTGGAGGATGAGATCAAAAAAGTTAATATAGCCTTGTCATTTTTTAAGGGTCAGTTGAATCAGATAGAGGCTAAATTAAGCCTATTTTCCTCAGATTTTAATAGGTTTGTTCCTCCTCTGAAAGGAGAAGATGATCAAGTGAAGGCCTTAGAGGCCTGGAGGAGTGAATTTGATAGTAGAATGCCCAACAATGAGGCATTCATTTCAGGATCAGATTTGGATTTGGAAGGTTTTAATAAGATTCTAGATGAAGCCTTCAAGGCAGAGACTAACATGAATAAATTCCTAATGGATGTTAAAAGCACCACATATGTTAGATGGGAAAGGAAAAAGGTGTAGGTATAGAGTACTTAGAGCTTTAAATGGTCAATAGAGGATGAAGTGATAGTATGGGACCTAATGACTAGGCCCAAGAAGAAGAAGCCTGTGGTAGAGGAGGAAATCTTGGATGAAGAGTGAAAGTGAACACTTGGCGCCTGACCATTGAGCATGGGGAGGTTAGCTATTACTGAAGATAAGTGTAAGTTAGCCTATAATGGTAGTCACTTAGTCTTGTTATAAATACCAGAAGCTATCCTTAACATTGTCAGACAAAGGCGCCAGATTCCAGAAAAAGACAAAGAGTATCAAATTTTATCCCCTATTTTTGTCTTTCCACCGCTTCTACATTCTCTTCTTTTGTCTTTTCTGTACTTTTAGGGTTAGGTTCCTTAAACCATCTAAAGCTTGTTGCATCCTAACATGAAGGATTCCAAGATGGTTAAGGACCTATATATAGATAAAAATTGTAAGAGCAAGAGAGATGAAAATATATTGAAAATCAGACTTTCTAGATTTATGTCTGTGTCTTCAAGATTTTAAGCTTTCTATTTACTAAAGCAGGACCATATCAATAAAATACAGTACAGTTTTACTCTACTTTTATTTTTGTCTCTTTATTTGTTGTGTATGCTCTTTTATGTCTAAATTTGTAAGGCATTTTTAAGCATTTTAGCTACAAGGTAGCTATTTAGTTACTTACAAGTTTCTTTCAAGGAAAGACTCAGTTTTGTGAGTAGTTTCAAGGAGCATAACAATAGTTAAGGGTTTGATACAATATTATAGAGGTGACAAGATAGTTTATAAGGCATTTTATCTGAATTGCATGTAAGTTGTAAGGTAGATTACAGTATTTTGTTTTGGTGTATTTTTGTGAACTTCAAATTGTTGACTCCATAAGCCCAAAGGATAGGCACTGGTCTAAGAATTGATTTGATAATTTGTCATCATCCACATATTCAATATCATTTAAACCAGTTACTTTCAAGAATATTTGTGTAGAATCAATTGTAATCATATGTGATTACAATTGAAGTTTGTTGATTTCTTAAAGAGTAAATCAATAGGATATTCCTCCTGGATTCAAAAGAATTGCAAAAGGAAAGAAGAATGAAATTCCCTATTATGTTTTTGTCTGCTGTCATTAAAATATTGATTTGGATTGTCAAGCTTGTTCTTAGTATAGTTATAGTTATATGCATTGTTATATACATGTCCATCTAAAAATAGAGCATTCAGCACATAAGTAAAATCCACTCTAAAGATACTGTCAAGTCAGTAATCAGTCATAGCTAAGACCTGTCTAAGTCAGTGGATCTCAAAAAAGAAGGAGGTGATAATAGGTATCCCCAGTGTTATCATGATACCTCATTAATTAGTGTTTTCTCTTGCTTGAGTCAGAGTATCAAAAGCATTAGGAGTCATAGAGTTGTTCAAGTATTCAAGCATCTTTAGAGGCCCTGTAAGAAAAAACCCTAATAGGCTCCAAGTGAAAGGTTCAAAGTTCCATATGTTTACTCAAAAGACAAAGTATTGTGACCCATTTGATTGTTTGAAATATTGATTTGGAAAAAGTGTTGTTAAGGAGATTGTTTTTAAGATGTCTTCATTTTGATTAAGATTTGAACACCCACACAAGACACATCATTTAGAATGGCTGTTGTAAAATGAACAAACACACCACTTCCTAAGGCTGGCAAGGACAATATCTATTGACTCCCCACTTGAGCCACGCTTACTAATAGTGGAAAACCTAGAAGCTTGGAGGCACGGGCTCCTCCTTACATGTGCACTCACTTCTCAGGCACTCCAAGCTTCAACTCCTAAGGGACATCACTTCCCAAGGAATTGTTGTCTCGACTAATAGCTGCAAAATTTTGGGGTGTCTTAGTTGGTCTCCAACCTTCTGTGCCAATAGATAGAATTTTTTTGGCTACTAAAACATGGTATTTAATAAGGGCATCCATTTGGGTGATTATACGTGTGGCATATTAGCTTTGTTATGGAGGCCTCCCAGCCTATGGAAGTTATGTTCCGTACATTTTAACATACCACAAGGGTACTAACAAAGATATTATTCCTAGTATAATGCATTCAACACCTGTCCATTGAGAGATTAATCACAATAGCATATTTATATCCTAGTTGGATGGGCTTGCCTTTAGCCTGTCACCGGTTGGGCTTCCACTCTCACTGGCTCTACTAAAGCACTTGGGAGGTAGCCACTCTATAAGAATGATATGAGTTTCTCTTGCACCCAAGATCCATGAAGGTGAGGGGAGAGGATATGGCCATATTATTCTTAGGGTTTTAAAATATAAAAATTACATTAGACACATGAAAGCATAAATTTCATTTCAAGCACCAAAGTGAAGTGTTTTCTAACTATGAAAAAGAAAACACAAGAGTTTGGAAAAAAAAAATGTCTTCTACAAAACGTCCTGCATTTGAAACCATTATTTGTTTTAGGATTTAGTCTTCATCCCATGATTGCCAAAATTATACACAAATCATTAGTAACACATAAAAATGCATACAAAATAAAAGCATGCAAATCAATTAAAATTGGAACAAGTGCACCTTGATTTTTTTTTATGCTTTTTACCTAGTCATAAAGATCTAGTTTTTAGATATATCTCTACACCATAAAATTAAAAATGGAAAGTAAACCCTCTTAAAAATTAGTGAGAATTCCAAAAATGTAAGAATTTTTAAAAAATTCCTTAATTTGTGCCCTAGGGACCCTATTTTTCAAAACAGACCAGTTTTAAAAATGTATTTATTTCAGCCATTATTTGTCATGAAAATCAAAAACTCAAAGAATAGACCCCATTTAGATTTTGAAGAGCTTTCCAGAAATGTAAATGTTTTAGAAAAATTCACTCATTTGCCCCAAAAATTAATATCTTATGAACAATTATAAAAATGTAATAAATCATGCAAACTTAATCATAAAAATCTGATTTTCAGACTATAGACTCCTGATACCATCCCCAACCTATAATAAAAATTTAATGAATAGATTCCTAGCTATTTGGGAGATATGAGCAAATAATTGAAAACCTGCAAAACACATAAAAAAACAACAAAGAAAAATCAGATTTGCATATTCACGTCAGGTTCACCAAATGTAAGACTAGAAAAAAGGCCTATTTAGCATATCTAGGGGACCACAAACCCTAAATAACATGATAACCTATCTAATCTATCATGAAAGCCATTTAAAACAAGGATTCAAAAATATAAAGCATAAAACTATAAGAACCCCTTTTAAATGAAGCTCCCATGTCCTTCTTTCTTCTCCATAGTCAGATTAATGTTTGCTCTTTGACAATAAAAAGATTGCACAAAGACTCTTGAAAGCATAGAATTTGTAAATGAGAATACTAGAAGATAGTGGTCTAACCTTGAATGAGAGAAATGTCCTCAATTTATAGAAAATGAGACACATTTAGGTGATATTGCATAAAATCAATGCACCAACCAAGATTTTGGTTGGTAGGATGTTTGGAAGCATGAAATGGGGGAGAGATATTGAGGAGATATTGCAAATGTTTGAGAATATTTGTGAAGCACCTTAATAGGGATGAGAATCCTTATTTAAGGGATATGATATGTAGGTGAAATTATGAATCATCAATCAAATCAATAATCGCATATTTTCAAATATTCCTCCAAATCAATTAGATTTATGAAATTACAAGAAATCTCATAAATTTGAAATTAGCTAATTAATTAATAAAATTAATTAATTATTGGAGACTTAGGGAAAAAGGGAATAAATAAATTTTGTTTATTTATTCAATTATGACTTAGGATAAATTATGGGTTATTCATCCAAAGAGGGAAATTAGTAAGAAATAGGTCAAATTGAAGGTGATGATGTCAAATTGAAAGGATTTTGATAATATTGATAAGGATTAGGGTTAATTCTGAGGGTTCCAAAATAGTTTAGGAAATCGTGAGGCATCGATGAACTTTGACAATGCACTCAAATAATGTGATTGGAAATGATTAAAAAGCACCAATGAACTTTAATGGTGCCATAATATTGAAATAGGGAAACATCAATGATCTTTGACAATGTTCCCGAAATGATAATCAGAAATAGTATTGACAATAATGAACAACACTATTGAATTGAAATTGACAGATTGATAGCAATAACACCGATGATCTTGGACAGCATTATCAAATGGTTGATTGAAAGGATACAAAGCATTGATGATCTTGGACAATGCTCCTGAAATGATAAGATTGACTAAATTAGAATTAGGGTTTAATAAATTGGTTTGAAATTGAGTTGACTAGGCATCGGTGATCTTGGACAATGCCCCAAAATGGTCAAAAATGAGTCCGGACAATTTTGAAAATGATTAGGAATAGAATAGGATAGATTTGAAATAATTTAGGAAGGTTTGGAATGGTTTAGGATTGAATAGGATTGGTTTAAGAAGGTTTGGAAATGATTTGGAAAATGATCGATTTGATAGAGAAAGTAGAATTGTTAGTAATTGATGACATGGAAGAATGACACAATATTAGTGAATGATAAAGATCAAACACACAATATAGAAGACATGTTAAAAAGGGGTCATAGGAAATGAACCATTTTTATGTGTCTACACTATGATCCTAGATCCTATCCAATCCATCTTGACACATTTCTAGCAAGAAATCAGTATGTCACTGTCAATGATTGAAAATAGGCCTAAAAGATCTACATTTATGGAAAATAGTGTACGAATGATTTGAGGAGCTAAAACCTTGAAAATATTTAAGGTCTTGGAAAAGGGTATCCAATTCCTTGGTTTATTTTTAGAGTGTGTGGAATTTTTTGACAAGAATCTAGAAAAACCCTCTGGATAGGGCTAATAGGGCTACTAGGCCTAATAGGTTCAAAAGCATTGTGAAGGTGGAACTCGATCACTTTGGAATAAAAGACCCATTAAAATAGGATTAAAAAGATGTCATATGGATTTCTTAAAGGAAAAAATGTCCTTTTTATCACTTGTGAAGATTTTTGTGAATATTTGAGCTTGGATTCATCCAAGGAAGCATAGAGACAAGGAGTACTTTTAATAGTGGAAATATATGAAGATTGAGCACAGAGAAACTAACTCTTAGTGTCAAGTTACAATGGTCTTAGGGTGTGAAGAATCAAGAATTTGGTGGATTCTAGAAGAGAATTAGGATCCTAGGTAGACCAAGGAAAGTTAAGACCTTAGTTGAGTAGGGCAAGACAATCTTGGAACACTTCCATCAAATTGGTATTGAAGGTTCTTTTGATCAGGCTTGTGGTTAATGTTGCAGCCAGAAGAATCAATTGGAGAATAAAAAATGGTGACTAATGCTGAGATGGATAAGAAGGTAGATGAACAAGAAGAGGAGAATAGACTACTCCAAGATCGATTGGCTCAATTTGAGAAAAAAGTGGATGAAGTTAATGTGAAAGAAGATGAAGTTAAGGATAATATTGAAGGGAAAGTCAAAGAGATTTCCCTTGAATATGATATCCCTGAAATTAACCCTATCATTAATGAGGAGCCATTCCTAAGATCCCTAAAAGATATGAGTGGCAAATCATTGCAAGGAGTTCCTATTTTCAGTGAAAAAATGGAACCAGAGGTAGTCCTTGATTGGATAGAGGGGCTAGAAAACCATTTTGAGTGTGATGGTATCATAGAGGCTCAAAAGGTGAAAGTTGCAAAAGATAGACTAAGAGGGTCTGCACTCACTTGGTGGAAACTCATCCAAGATGAGAGAGAAAAGGAAGGGAAAAGGCCCATTGCTTCATGGAAGGCTATGGTTACAAAAGTTAGAGATGCTTATATCCCTAAGGATTATGAAATCCAATTGCACAAAAGAAGACAAGGTCTAAGGCAGAAGGATCTAGATGTAAACTCATACACTGAAGAATTTCAAAGACTCTAGATGAGGTCAAGAGTAGCATAGGATGAGAAAGTGAAGGTAGAAAGATACCTTAATGGAATTAAATAGATCATTGAAGATGAGATGAGTCTTTTGACTCTAGACATAGTTCATAAGTGCCACCAAATGTCTATCAAGGTGGAAGACAAGTTAAAGAAGAAACAAGATTTAAGCACCTCTAGAGGAAGGGGTAGAGGAAGAGATAACAAAGGAAAAAGAGGTGGATATGGAGGAAGAAACCCTAAATCTAAAGGGCAAGTAGAGACTAAGCTCACCGAAAAACATGAGGGAAACTTCAATAGGGTATGTTCAAGTAGAGGCAAGAAATATAACAACAGAGGAAGAGGCAGTAGCTAAGGAAGAGGCAACTATTTTTCCAATATGAAGTGTTATCACTGTAATAAATTACAACATCTTCCATTTAGGTGTCTTGAGAAGGGAATTACCTCTCAAGGAGGTGAAAAAAGAGTGAAATATGTTCATGAGGTGAGAAGTGGTGGAAACAAGAACCCTAAAGTGCCATTAGAATCAGAGGAGGGAGAGAATCTCATGATGAGAAGAACTCTAATAAAAGAGCCAATGAAGGAAGAAATCTGTCAAAGGAGATCACTATTTAGAGTAAAGTGTAAGATGATAGGTAAAGTGTGTAGATTCATAATAGACTCAAGATCCAATAACAACATAGTGTTAGAGGAGGCAGTTAGCAAGTTGACCATGACAAGAATACCCCACACTAGTCCCTACAAGGTCACTTGGCCAAACAAAGGACAACATGTCCTTGTGAGTGAGAAAGCTTGGGTAGAATTATCAATTGGGAGATACAAGGATAAAGTTTTATTTGACATCTTACCTATGGAGGCATGTTACTTTCTCCTAGGTAGACCATGGAAATTTGATAGAAAGGCCATGCATGATGAATTGAAATATTCATACTCTTTCAAGAAGGACAATGTGACATACAAAATCCATTCACTATTGGAGGATGCAAAATTGAAGACAATTGGTCCTACTATTCTCATGGTGAATAAAAAGGATTTCTTAGATAATTTAGAAGAAGGACAAGGAGTTGGATTTGCACTAGTATTAAAGCCAAAGGAAGTTGTAGACAAAACAGAGAAGAGGATAGAGATACTTAAATAAGTGCAAGAGATGTTAAAAGGGTATGAAGGTATAGTGAGTGGTGGACAACCATCAAACCCACCCCCTAAGAGGTTTGTAATCCATCAGATAGACCTAATACTAGGAGCTACCCTACCTAGTAAGGCAGCCTATAAAATGACTCCTCAATAGAATGATGAAATTTCTAGACAAATCCAAGAGCTCCTAGAACAAGGCCTTAAAAGAAAGAGCATTAGCCCATGTGTCATGCCCAAAGTCCTAGCACCTAAAAAGGGAGGAACTTGGAGGTTATGTACAGACTCTAGAGAAATCAATAGGATTACAATAAGGTATAGATTCCCTATCCCTAGGATAGAAGACCTAATGGACTCTCTAGGAGGAGCAAGGTACTTTACAAAGATAGACCTAAAGAGTGGGTATCATCAAATCATGGTAAATGAAGGGGATGAGAAGAAAATAGCCTTCAAAACCATAGAAGGACTGTATGTGATGCAGAGTGCACTGCAAGAATACCAATGTGGGCTCCAACTACTTATCACTTCCTCAAGGTTCCTCCTTTGGAAATCCAAATCCACAAGGGTCTTCTTAGATTGTCTCCTAACTTGTTCAAGGGGCCAATATAATTCCCTTGACCTATCTTGCCCCTCCAAAGAAATAGATATAACACTGTAAATTGTTCCTTAGGGACACTTTCCCTAAATCTAACATCAAGGTGCAAAACATCACTAGAGACTTAGAACTCTTGATCTAAGTGCTCGAAGACTCCAAATAGAACCCAAGGGTCAGGAATCCAACAATGGATTTGTGGTGTAGGAGAACCATAAATGAACCAAGTGTTCTTATGGAACCTAGGGGATCTCTCAAGGTCCTAAGAGGCCTTTAGTAATCTTAAGACATTGGGTTAATCTTTGGATCACCTTGTAAGGCCATAGTTCCAAGATTGGCACATGATGAGCCCTTGGTTAACTATGAGTCATTAATGATATAAAACCCTATGAATAGTTTATTTTTCAGTTTTTAATGTTTGGATCCATGAGGGATCACAATAATAACATCATGACCAAGTTTGGTCACTATATTTGCAAAATTGATAAAAAAATGTAAAAGTTGCTCAAAAGTTGTCAAGCAACTTTTGAGCAAACTTAACAAATTTTTGAAAACCAACTCCCAAACGGTCAAATCAGTTAAAACTTGTCATGTAACCATTGGGAGTGCCTACAATATCCCTTTCAGGTGGGTGGTAGGCTGATCATGTAATTTCACATTTGAAAATTAATAAAAATAATCATTTTCCTTGCATTCCCAAGAAATAGTCATTGTGTATGGTTAGGTACGGATAGAAGGACATGAAGGTCTGACACCAATGCATTATTTTTGTGAATCTTCCTTAATTTTATTTTGGTCTCATGTGTTAATCAATTTTGGTTTGAAATTTATTAAATTTACAAACTTACTGCCTGGATTGTAGGCCCTAATTCAGGGTTTCTAAGAGAATTAAGTGTATTTCCACTTTCCACCATGGGAATTCAATGAACCTTGGAGGAAATATTATTTTATGATTCTCTTTAAGATTCTATAAGATGGGTTATTTAAAATGCAGGGAGATGGAGTTGAAGTGATGCCCTAGGTGTATATCCTTATGTATGCACCCATCCAGAATTAGGATAGCAGTCATAAATTTCACTTGGGATTTGATCAGAGGATCTAAATTAGAGGAAGAGGCCCTTGTATACATCCTCACATGATCCAATTAGTGGTTTTGTATTTGGATGCATCCTAAAGGTACCTCTAGTGCAAATGGAGGCCTAATTATCCCTAATTACAAAAAGCAATTTTGTGTATCATTTTGTCTCTTTCTCATTTCCATGTTCTAGGGCTTAAGTCCAAGGTCTTAGGCCATAAAGGGTCCCTGAATCCCTAATCAGTTAAGGGGGTTATGTGTAATAATCTCAATTAAGGTAAATTTTCCTTTTGAAAAAGGCTACAAGCATAGTCTTGGGTTTGTGAAGAAATCATGTCATATGGATTTTATTTGAGTGAAAGAAACATTGGAATAAAATGTTAGGGACCTAAATAGACCCCACCTATGAGAATAGGTCACCCCTGGTCCCTTAATTCATTTAGGGGGTATTGTTAAGAATTTGAGTGAAGTGCTCCTGAAGCCACTCTTGGTAGTTAGTGTAGTAGGATTGATAAAACCTAGTGATTAGGTTACCCCTTGGGGTGTTGAGGTTTTGATAGCCTAACCAAGTCCTTTTACCACACTTGTGATAAGTGTGAAGCACTTTGGCTCTAAATCAAGTAATTCTCAGGTACATTTCCCTATTTGGGTCACTTAGAGGCTTCTAGTTTCCCACTTTACATCAAGTGGTATCAGAGCTATGTCTGATCCTGAGGATGAAGATATACCTTCAAGGGTTACAAATATTGAACTAGCAAAGATGGTGATAGAATAAAGGGCAGAAAATACATCATCAACAAGAAGAATCCAAGAATTGGAAAACAAGGTAGAGAGGGGTAAAGGAGATACTTCTGGTGGTGAAGAGGGAAATGCGTCAGAGGATGAAAACCTTGATTAGGATGTTAACATTCCTGCATACTAGATACCCTTCATAGATTCCTTAAAATCTATGGGGAGAAGAAGCATGGATGATAAGTTGGATTTGCCAACTTTTAATGGAAAGATGAATGTAGATTTGGCCTTGGATTGGATAAAGGCCCTAAGAAGCTTCTTTGAGTGTGAATACATCCCTAAGAAGTAGAGAGTGAAGATGGAAAGATCCAAGTTGAAGGGAGCAGCCCTAACTTGGTAGAAATTCATCCAAATAGAGAGGGTGAAGAATGGGAAGAGTATGATCTCTTCATGGAACAAAATGATTGCATTGGTCAAGGAGACCTATGTGCCTAAAGACTATGGGGTTCAACTCCATAGGAGGAAGAAAAGTCTAAAACAAAAGGATATGGATGTAGGCCTATACATTTGGGAGTTCCTAAAATTATGTATGAATACAAATGTGGCAGAAGATGAAGAAGAAAAGTTAGCAAGATATATGAATGGTCTCAAAGTATCCATTCAAGAGGAAATTAGCCTACACTACCCTACCATAGTGAACAACTGCTATCAAATGGAACTCAAGGTAAAGGAAAAATGGAAGAGAAAATAGGAGTTTGGAAAAGGGAAGAGTAATGATAGTGGGAAGAACTTCATAGGGAGAGGAACCTCTTGGAATAGAGGGAATTATAGTGGTAATAGCAGTAGGACCCCTGACCAAGGAGACAAAGAAAATAGTGATAAAAACTTCAAAGGTAACTATAGAGGGAGAAGACCCTTCAATAGGAGAAGGAAAAACACTGGAAGAGGAAATGGACCATTAAGATGTTACTACTACAATCAATTGGGACACCATGCAGGAAGATGCCCTGAAAAGAGAAATAACAATAACCAAGGTGAAAGAAGAACTCAACTCATTCAAGAGGACAAGCAAGAAGACAATGCTAATGCAAGGGACTTATTTCAAGAGGAAGGAGTATTGGAAACACTGAGGGGGGGTGAATAAGTGTTTGCCTTATTTATTATATTTTAGAAATTTAAAATTAAATCAAATATACATCCAATGAAGCTTAACACAAGAACATATAACACATGATATGATTATGGGGAAACCTTAATTACAGGAAAACCCTGGAGGGAATTAGTACCCTCAAATATTGCACTAGTATAATGAACATGTTAAAGTTCATTTTCCCTATTAGGAGTAGTCTTTACAATGCAAGTACAATGACCTAGTTAAAGGTCTGACCCTATTAGGAGTATTTTACAAACAACCCTTTTAGGGGTGAGGATTCACTATCCAAGAGCTCACTGCTTAATGAGAAAGAAGGCTACAACCTCCTGCTAATAGTAATGCACTATATCCAAAAGTGATCTATTATACATGACACAAATGTCTGATTAGTTCCATTTATGTGCTTATTCTCTTATCTTCTTTAGGGGCTCTATCCCATGCTGACATATTTACACTTCTCTGCTCTGCTTATTTCTTTGACACTTCAAATATATCTTTTCATTATATATATATATATATA
>MU228411.1:1262646-1285983 GCA_018584345.1 Thuja plicata | reverse complement strand
TATGTACATATATATATGCATATATATGTACATATATATATGTATATATATGTACATATATATATGTACATATATATATATACATATATATATGTACATATATATATATATACATGTATATATATACATATATATGCCTAAATAGACACAACTATAAACAAGACCTTAGTCGGCCCAAAAACCTAACACACGGCGCTTCCGAAAAAATTGGCTTAAGTGTGTTTGCTACAATAATAAAGACATGATTACAAACATACTATCATAGGTGCTCTATTTTCTGAACTGTATTAGTACTGTTCTTGCTGTAACTTATCCATACTATCATTTCGTATCATGCATGTCTGTACTTTGTATGTACACATAACATAGAACATGTATGTGAATGCGCATACCCTAATTCGATCTCTCACATGTGCGTTGATGTGTTGATCACTGTATAACTCTATCTTCCCTATTTTCTATACTTAGTCATTTTTGTCTTCCAAGTTTACTTGACAGAAACTCTATATGACTTTGTTTCCATAATGAAAACATAAAATAAGTCATGTATCCTCTGGGAGTAAACTTGCCAACAATCTCCCCCTTTGTCATCAATGACAACAAAGGAATGTGACCAAGTTACTCAAAATCTCAAGATTGACCGAACACAAAAAGAACTGTATATCATTATATCTTTTTAACATATACATACACTACTCCCCATATATACACTTATTCTTTATATACATTAATCCCCTTTGAAATTAATGACAAAGGTGTCTAAAAACTTGTAATTCTCTAGGTACTTACTCCATGTATACATCTGGATATATAATCTGAAGAGACTTGATCTATTTCTGCCAAAATGCCTTCATTGCATCAACTGTCTGGAGATGGGTGCATAGAACATATGTGAGATTTTCCATTTTTATTATATCCATGCAGGGACCTTGATCATACGTGACCATAGTGGCATCAATCTATTTGATGTTCTCATCCATAACTGCTAAGGAGGGCACTAGTGCATTTCTCAGTTGAGTCTGCTTGATTCTTATCTTATTGATCTCAAATTTTGCCTTTTAAATCTTTTCCAACTGAGCTTGATAGATATTGTTGTAGATTTTTATGTCTTGCATGGATGTTTCAACTAATTTTCTAATACTGTGAACCAAGATATCTGCCTCTTCTATATTCTTGATATGTTTAGAGGTGAATTTCACTCTATCCATGCAGTTTGCTATTGCATTTCTGCCTTTAGCTTCCAACTCTTTCAACATAGTGTTACCCAAATTTTCCTCATTTCATAAAATTGGCTACAGGTGGAGTAAAATGAGGCTCCCAAAAGGGTTGAGCCTAGCCTGTAAATGACTTTGGGGTTCATGTTTTGGTCATATCCTCTGCATATCATTTTCAGTCCCCTGTTCTGCCTTGGCCATGCAAATAACCTAAATATGAAATCCTTTGTGTTTCATGGTAAACCCTAGCTCGGCCATTTCTCACTCCTTTTTCCCATTACCATTTTAGGTCACTTAAGTTCTTAAAAGATCCATGTGCACTTTTTAGCATTACCTTTTGTCTCTAAGTCGCACAAGGAAGAAGGCATATTCTATTTTACCCAGTGACCCTGAGATTTCCCTTTAGTCGCATAGTTTCCTAATATAAACCAAGGTTGATAAAGTATCATGAGGTACTATGACTAAGTGTTTTCTCAACCCATGAATGTAGCTAAGTAAAGAAGGATAAGGTTAAGTCCTTTTTAGTTGGGAGGTCTTGTGATTAACTGCAGGGGTAAGAATCCTTTATGAGACTTCAAGATTGCCCAGTCGTCGAGTCTCTGGTTTTTTTTTTATGGTTAAATGGGTTGAGTTAGGGTCAAGTGTTGACATAAAGTGCTAGTTCTGACAAGGCAATGATAACAAATGATAGGAGAATGTGTGTCTTGATGGGCCCATTTTTCACACTCCTTCAATCTCTAGGTCTCATAACCGCGATAGGGTATCACATTTTGTTTTGCGACTATGAAATCACCTTTGTTGCTGGGAATCTAGAAAGATGCAGAGTTAATTAAAAAGATAAGGAGATGGTGAGACTGCATTGTTGCCAAGTCTCATGATATAACTAAGGTTAAAAGGAACAGTTGGGAGATTTAGCAACAAGGAAGGAAAGGTAACCCAAGATTATAAAATGAAGCCCACATAGAGTAAAGTCATTTGTGGCTACATTTCAAAGTAAAAATAGATTTTGATCTCAATTGTCAATGCAAGTATCTGTGCCAGCTGTAAACATTATCATATAAATATTTAAAAAATTCAAATATCCTTGCAGATCATATTTTAACAGTTATGCCAGAGCCGACTAGCAGAGGATTAGATGGATAAGGGGCGACCCTTCAGGAGGAGTAAGGGGATTGAGTCATCTTTTCTGAAGGGGCAATCTGATTTCTGGCATTATTCTCTGCAAATAGTATGATCGATTTGACCCAAGATAGGTTTCATAATTAAGACCTCATTCCATGTATTTTTGAGTGGTCTTCTTTCATATCTGATGCACCGACCTTTTCCAGACATTTTCATTTATGGCAAGCTACTTTTCAAAGATAGATCTGAGCTTCAGTAGATGATTCCAGATTTCTTCTGATGGATTCGAAAGTTAGGGTTTCTATTATTCAAAAGAAAACATATTATAATGTAACCCTAATCTTTTGGGAATCCAAGCCTACATGCTAGGGAGTATATGTATCAATTTCGAGAGCTTTAGAGCTGGAAGAATTTTTTGGACTTAGAAATTATCCGTGGCATTCTTTCTGCCCTCTAATTTCTGTAGTTTGTAATCTTTCATTGATATTTCGATATTGGAGAGGCTTTTTGTGACATTTTTTTTGTCCATGGGTTTCCTTGTCTGAATCTCTCTTACTAAATTATAATATATTGAGTCATTTGTAGTGAAACATTGGAATCTTTGAGCCCTCTTTCTTTTGCAATAGTGTGTACTATTGTCGATGATTTGATTTAGATGAGTTTGTGGATATTCTGCATTCCCCTATCATTTTGTCTCATTCCTATGCCAAATTGAAAAATTGGATGTCTATTTGCAGGTCATAGTTTGTGTCCACTTATAGTAAATACACTATTGTTTGTGAAATCACTTCTTTCCCTGAATAGCCTTTGTCTCGGGCCTCTCTATGAAACAATTATGCAAACCTATCTAGGAAGTTGTGTTCTTTCAGTTCCCAGGTTTTCATGCTGAGATTAGTCAATGTATTATGATTTAGGTCACCTTCAGTGTATCACCTATTATGATAATTTGCTTTCAGTCATTTCCCTTTCATGCATTCCTTCTACCCCTTTTTCCTCAAAGATTTGCTTTCCTGTTAAGAAGCAAATTTGGGTGACATATCAAGAGGAACCGACCTAGAATCTAGAGGTCTCATCTCGGTTAGAAAGAGGTCCCACAACCTTGAGATGATTCCCATGTTACACTACATTACCAATACTATGAGAGCTTGGGTGAAGGGTGCAAATCTAGGTGTCTAACATTTCTGGCACGCCCGGTGGGACTCCATAAATAATTTTATCTTACAAGTCATGCTATCAATGATATGCTGATGATATGATTCAGACATAGAAGAGGTCATTTTTCTGCATATCTGGTGACTCCGTAGGTCTACTGGTTTCAAATATCAAAGTACTGGTATGTTCCATGTTTTTTGCACATTTTGCAAAGTTTCAACTAACTATAAGTAGACATGTCAGGCTGCTATGAGCAGCTGGGTCACTCTCCTTCTTATTATAATAATAATATGTTGTGGGCTAGTCATCAGCCATACCAAAGCCCTCCAAGGCCTACTTTTATCCCAAGCTTCCATACTATGCAAGGCCATCAATATATCCAACATGCCCCAGATGATTATGCTCTTGTCTGAGATTATGAGCAAGCCCTCCAAAGAGAAAACCCATGGGCACTAAAGGCACAACAAGAGATGTTGATGCATAGACAACTGGCCCACCATGCTTACCTCCCACACCCCCCCCTTTCATCCCATTAGATAGAAGCCTCACATCTCAAAGGTTATGAGAGAACAAGGAAAGATCAAGGCTAAAGTGCTTGACATGATCAAGAAAATATCTGAGATAAAAAAT
Organism: Thuja plicata; assembly: GCA_018584345.1. Taxonomy (NCBI): domain Eukaryota; kingdom Viridiplantae; phylum Streptophyta; class Pinopsida; order Cupressales; family Cupressaceae; genus Thuja; species Thuja plicata. Next base: position 1,281,865 of record MU228411.1, on the reverse strand, counting down.
TTGCAGCAAGATATGGAAACTCAAGCCTATGAGTAGAAAGATATGGAAAATCATGGTAGTTTCTAAGGGTTCACCCTATACCATGAAGCAAACACCTTGCAAACATGTATCCCTAGGATTGGGATGCTTCATGGACAACAATTTAGAGACGAGCTTAGTTGCCAAGCTGAGGTTATTTCAGCAAAATCCAAAGGTCCAATTGATGAAAGGGAAGCCCTTGGGCCTGAGATTCCAAAGGGGAGGTGTCATTTGTTCCCACACCCTACACATGAGGAACCTGCAAGGAACCCACTTTTGAGCTTCAAGGACCTTCTTAAAGTACAAAAGACAACAGAGCACTTACAGCCGCCTCTTGAACATCAGTAGTTGAGAGAAGTGGTTGCAACAATAGTGGAGCAACACCAAAGTGGTGCATGCTTTGACTTACCAAGAGTCAGAGAAAATATGCCTTCCATGTCTTCCCTTGAAACCCTCCAACTATGTATTCCAAGTTTTAAGGTGAAGACTCCTGCTCAGGTAACTGTGACAGAGGATTAGTCCACTAATCAATCAGGGCAGTCTGCCCAAGGAAATGATTCACCCCAAGAGGCCTTTATTGTCTCTCAGGGTGGTGAACCTCTATGGCAATGGCCATCTCTACCTCTTGATTGTCAAATGAAAATGCTTTGCAAGGATACTAGTTCAGTATCAAGGCAAGAGCTTGTAGTTAATGAGCTTCTTCGAGATGATGAAAAGGAGATGAGGTCAGAGACTTCAGAGCTCAGTAAGGACTATGATGAGCTGGGACAAAAGGCTAAGGAGATGGGAATAGATATTCAAGTTGATACCTTGGTGAACCTATTAGAGAGGATGCCCATCTTTTTTGATGAGGAGGATGTCACCTTGTTGTATGAGCTACCTAATTTTATTGATCAGGATGATGAAGTTATCTCCATGACTACCCCTGCAACTTTACAACAACAAGAAGAGAACATCAGCAAAGTTTTGGAAGAGTGTGATTTTTTAGAGATCATAGGGACCTTTTGTGAAGGGCTTAATGATGAAACCTTACTCCCTATGGTAGGAGTTCAGAGTTGTGTGTATGCTGCAGAAGATCCATTTTTGGATTACTCCCTTCCAGAGGATCAGTCACCTAGGCAAAATTTGGAGCTAATTTCAGATCCTTAGGATCTTGACAGCTTTGATGACCTTTGGGCCAGTTTGAAGGAAGGAGATGACAACCTTCTATCCATTAAAGAGGAGATGACATGGCTTTCCATAGTAAAATAAGACAACCATGAAGAGAGGGAAGGTGCTAGTGAGAAAGTTTCTACCTTTAGAATCTCAAGGGGTTTCCCTATCAGATACCTAGCCCAAATGGAGTTTGGTGAGGTACCATCACATGATCAGATTGAGGTAAGTGAATTTGATCTCACCTTTGTAGAGGAATTTTTTTATTGTTTGAAAAATCTATACATGCCTCATACACTTGTAATTTTCCTTACGCATGTACTGCAAAATGTTTTATTCAGAAAAGAAAGCTACTTTAGCAGCCTAATACATGGTTTTGTTTAACCAAAGTTGTTCCACTGGTTAGTCTTGGGTAGATTAGTTTTCCTACTTTCTTTCAAAGCTTTCTAGTCTAAAATTCTAAGCTTTTCAAGAAGTTCCCGTAGATGAATCCATGCCCAATGGAATGTTTCGGAGGCTACTGGTTCTCAAAGTCTAGCAGGTAGACATCCCACAGAAATCACCGAGAATGTTACCCAAATTTTCCTCATCTAGTAAAATTGGGTACAAGTGGAGTAAAATGAGGCTCCCACAAGGGTTGAGCCCAGCTTGTAAATGACTTTGGGGTTCATGTTTTGGTCGTATCCTCTACATATCTTTTTCAGTCCCCTATTCTGCCTTGACCATGCAAATAACCTAAATATGAAATCCTTTGTGTTTCATGGTAAACACTAGCTCATCCATTTCTCACTCCTTTTTCCCATTACCTTTTCAGGTCACTTATGTTCTTAAAAGATCCATGTGTGATTTTTAGCATTACCTTTTGTCTCTAAGTCACACAATAAAGAAGGCATATTCTATTTTACCCGGTGACCCCAAGATTCCCTTTAGTCGCATAGTCTCCCAATATAAACCAAGGTTGATAATGTATCATGAGGTACTATGACTAAGTATTTTCTCAATGCACAAATGTAGCTAAGTAAAGCAAGATAAGGTTAAGTCCTTTTCAATCGGGAGGTCTTGTGATTAACTACAGGGGTAAGAATCCTTTATGAGACTTCAAGATTTCCTAGTAGCCGAGTCTCCAATTCTTTTTTATGGTTAAACCGGTTGAGTTAGGGTCAAGTGTTGACATAAAGTGATAGTTGTGATAAGGCAATGATAACAAATGATAGGATAACATGTGTCATGATGGGACCATGTTTCACACTCCTTCAATCTCCAGGTCTTGTAACCGCAACAGGGTATTCCATTTTGTTTTGCGACTATGAAATCACCTTTGTTGCTGGGTCTTTGTAAAGATGCAGAGTTAATTAAAAAGATAAGGAGATGGTGAGACTGCATTGTCATCGAGTCTCATGATATAACTAAGGTTAAAAGGAATATTTGGGAGATTTAGCGACAAGGAAGGAAAGGTAACCCAAGATTATAAAATGAAGCCCGGGTAGAGTAAAGTCATATGTGGCTACATTTACGAATAAAAATAGATTTTGATCTCAGTCATCGATGCAAGTATCCATGCCAGCTATGACTGTTGTCATACAAATATTTAAAAAATTCAAATATCCTTGCAAATCAGATTTTAATGGTTATGGTAGAATCAACTGGAAGAGGATTAGATGGATAAGGGGCGACCCTTCAGGAGGAGTAAGGGGATTGAGTCAGCTTTTTTGAAGGGGCAATCTGATTTTTGGCATTATTCTCTACAAATAGTATGATCAATTTGACCCAAGATATGTTTCCTAATTAAGACCTCATTCCATGTATTTTTGACTGGTCATCTTTCATATCTGATCCATTGACCTTTTCCAGAGATTTTCATTTATGGCAAGCTACTTTTCAAAGATAAATCGGATCTTCAGTAGATGATTGTAGATTTGTTCTGATAGATTCGATAGTTAGGGTTTCTATTATTGAAAAGAAAACATATTATAATGTAACCCTAATCTTTTGGGACTCCAAGCCTATGTGCTATGGAGTATATGTATCAGTTTTGAGAGCTTTAGAGTTGGAAGAGTTTTCCGGACTTAGAAATTATCTGTGGCATTCCTTCTGCCCTCTAATTTCTGTAGTTTGTAAGCTTTCATTGATGTTTAGATATTGCAGAGGCTTTTTGTGACATTTTTTATATCCCTGGGTTTTTCTTGTCTGAATCTCTCTTACTAAATTACAATATATTGAGTGATTTCTAGGGAAACATTGGAGTCTTTGAGCCCTCTTTCTTTTGCAATAGTGTGTACTTCTATGGATGATTTGATTTAGATGAGTTTGTGGATATTCTGCAGTCCCCTATCATTTTGTCTCATTCCCATGTCAAATTGAAAAATTGGATGTCTTTTTGTAGGTCATAGTCTATGTCCACTTATAGTAAATATGCTATTATTTGTGAAATCACTTCTTTCCCTGAATAGCCTCTGTTTATCTCGGGCCTCTCTATGAAATACTTATGCAAACCTATCTAGGAAGTTGTGTTCTTTCAGTTCCAAGGTTTTCATGCTAAGATTAGTCAATGTATTATGATTTAGGTTACCTTCAATGTATCACCTAGTAGGATAATTTTCTTTAAGTCATTTCCCTTTCATGCATTCCTTCTATCCCTTTTTCCTCAAAGATTTACTTTCCTTTTAAGAAGCAAATTTGGGTGACATATCAAGAGGAACCGACCTAGAATCTAGAGGTCTTGTCTCAGTTAGAATAGGTCCCACAACCTTGAGATGATTCCCATGTTACACTAGATTACCAAGACTATGAGAGATTGGTTGAAGGGTGCAAATCTAGGTGTCTAACACATAGACTGACCAATCTTTAATGAGTTTAGTTCTAACGTAAAATTCTTTACTAGTTCATTTAATCTATCCTTTTTATGCTCATCTTTTGCAATTCTAGTAGCTGAGTCTACTAAGCTTGTAAAATGTTCTTTGAATCTTGTTAGGATATTGTCTACATCATTAACTAACTGAATTTTAGCTACTTTCTTGTCCGCACATACTAGGTCATTCAGAATGTTCACTGATTCCAAGAAGAGAGGGTTTCTCATAACTTGTTTTTCTTTGTCTTTTTCCATGGCTAGGATGCTGATCTTGATAAATTCTTCTTCTCCCCATGCATCCAGACTTGCTAAGTCAAGATTTAATCTTTACAACAATGAAGTATATGGCTGAATGGATGGTGTGAATATAGTATTCTGACTAGTATCCGTGCGTTCAATTTTTACTGGGATCTCCATAACTGGTGTTTCATTATTTTGATTATCTTCCTCTTTATTCAAGTCTATTGGATCTGTAGAGGGAACTTCATCTTGTTGTAAAGATGTGTCATCAATGCACACCTCCTTAGGGCTTACAAATACCTTTTCAACTTTGTCCATATCATTGTCAGATGCGATCATGGATATTTTGATATCGTCAATCACTATAGTGTCTCCTGAATCTTTTACTGTACCAAAGGCTATTGAAATTGAGGGTGCTAAAACCTATGGACCTATCTTAGGTGTATTTTGAATCACTGGTTATGCTACTTTTTTGGGAGGAACTAGATTCATCTTTATTTTAGGCATTGTTGAAGGATACATATGTCTATCCATAAACACTTGTGCAAAAACTTTTTCAGTCACTTTCCCAACTAACTCATAATCTTTGTTCATAATATGAAGAGTCCTTGTCTTGGTTCTGAGATGAGGCTTTACCAAATCTAATAGAATTTCCTTCTCATCATGTGCGCAAATAGGGAGAAGATTATCCAATGTTTCTTCTCTAATCCGCATATCTTCCTTAATTGCATGTCTTTTCATTATCTTTAGAATGTTCCATAACTTTTCTGGTATCATGGTTTTAAGTTCTAGAACTAATTTTTTAAACTTAATCATGTGAGAGATGAGCATAGAATGTATCTCAGATTTATCTATTTCCTGATACTTGCTACAGGAGCACCTAGGCTACAAGAGCACCTAAGCTGCAGGAGCACCTAGGCTAGCCTTCATGTTTGTTCATTTTGGATTGTACTTGACATTATCCAAGTCAAGATAGGTTAGTTGTATTTCAACCTTAGGAGGTCTTTTCAATGTAGGATAAGTGAGTTATTCATTAGGACTAAGGTCACATCAATAGCCATTGTTTGTAGTTTTCAAATTCGTAGGCTTAGTTGTTAGTTGATGGGCTAGAGTCTTGAATGTGTCCTAATCTCATAAATAAGGACATAGAGATGCTATAGGGGCTCTAATGATATTGTATCCTCAAAATAGGGAGGATAGAGGTCCTAAAATGTAGGAAGGAGGCATAATTGAAAAGATGCCAAAAGTTGTTATTTTTTTGTCATGACAACATTTGCAATAATTGCAAATGTTACATGCAATATGGTTACGTTGGATTATCCTTATTTCTAGGAATGGGGAATTGACCAAAAAGGCCCTAAAATGGTGGAAGAAGGCATCTAGTGTATGAGAGACTCAAACCATGCAGGGAGAGTATTCATTGTAAAATTTGGAGAAGAGTAATATAGTCTCCAATTTTGGCATTTACAGAGATCCCGAGCATTTTGTGTTGATAGTCACATTGAATGGATTGAAAGCTTGGAAATAATGGTTTTTTTGTATTCTTAGGAGGATTAGAGACACTTTTCATTTAGTAAGTTAGTTGATTAGAGTTAGTATATAGTAGTATTTAAATTGTTTTGTAACTAGGGAGTGTACTGGTCCTGTCCTGACCAGTCAGTCTAAATATGACTCCCCCATGAAATCTAGCCATGGGAAACTTCCAAGGATAGATGGAAATGATAGGGGTTTAATTAGTGTAGATAAAAGTAGAGGTGGGAGTTAGGGAAAGACAAGTAGCTATTTTTAAGACCAAGCTCTAAGCGAGCATGCATTGTTTAGTTAGTGGTTTGGTAGAGAAACAATGAGTTTCCATGAGTAGGGGAAGAAGGTACAATATGGTTTGAGTACATGTACAATTAGGGTTTAGTTTCATCTTGACATACTAAGTTGGTTTATTTCATACCAATCAATGGAGACAAGTTTTGGACAAGTTTAGCATAGTGTTGCAGACTATCCTTGTTTTTAGGCATATTAGCCCTATAAGACCTAGTTTGTAGGAACCCTATGTACAGAGGGCTACTAAACTTGAAACCTTGAAAATGTCTTGTAAGGTGATAAAGGGTATCTGAATATGGTTTTATATTTTCATGTTATTTGGGAAAGTTTGAAGTTAATTGCGAAAAACACCCTAGATAGGGCTATAAGGAATTAGGCCTCCTTTAGCCAAAAGTGTGAACTCGATTGCAAAGAGTGAAGGGACCCCTCAAAATGGATTCCAAAATGATAAAATGTGATTTCTACATGTTGATGGACATCCCTGCAAATGGATTAAGAATGTTAGAGTGAAGATTGACATTTAGACTCTTCTAAGTGTGAGTAGGATAAGTGGAGAAGTCATGTAATCATAGGGTGTTAGTCTTTCAAAGGGTGAAGCACAAGAGGAGACTCTTAGAGAAGAGTAAGATTAGGAATTATTTAATGATCTAAGCCTAATAAGGACCTAGAGGAGATTAGGATCCTTGAAGAAGATAGAGAAGATCTTCTTGGTGGATTGTGCAAGCAAACCCATTGGAAAACTTACATCATATTGGTATCAGAGCTTGATTAAAGATCAAGCTTGTGGTGGATGTTTCAGCGTACTGAATCAGTGGGAGAGAATACACCTAGAGGATAAAAAAAAGAAAAATTCATGGTGACTAATGATAAGCTAGCTAAAAAGGTGGAGGAACAAGAAGAAGACAACAAGTCATTAAGAGAAAGGTTGTCTCAAATGGAGCAACTCTTGGGAGAAGTCCAAGACAAAGCTGAGAGGATGAAGGATAAGATTGACAAGAAAGAAGAAGAATAAGCAAGGAAGAAAGGAGTGGATATAGAAGAAGAAGATCCAACCCCTGATCCAGTCAATGATCAAGAACCCTTCTTAAAGGCATTGAAGGCTTTGAGTGGTACATCTTTGGAAGGTGTGCCACTATTTAGTAGAAAAATGGATCCAGATTTAGTATTGGATTGGATAGATAGCATAGAGAACCATTTTGAATGTGATGGTATCATAGAGGCCCAAAAAGTGAGTGTGGCCAAGTCAAGATTGAGAGGTTCAGCTCTCACATGGTGGAAGTTTGTTCAAACTAAAAGAGAGAAAGAAGGAAAGAGTCTTATAGCCACATGGAAGGGCATGGTGACTAAGATGAAGAAGGCCTATTTTCCTGATGATTATGAAGTGCAGCTACATAGGAGGAGACATAATCTTAGACAAACAGACTTGGATGTCCAAGACTACACTGAAGAGTTCCAAAAGTTGTGCCTATGGTCACAAGTGGTTGAAGATGAAAGCATCAAGCTAGCTAGGTATATGAATGGACCTAAATGGTTTATTAAAGAATATATGAGTCTAGTGAACTTCAAAACCATCCACCAATGCTATCAAATTTCCTTGAAGATAGAAGAAAAAGGCAAGAGGAAACAAGAACAAAGTTCTAAAGGAAGAGGTAGAGGAAGAGATAGTAGAGGACAAAGAGGTGGATATGGTGGGAGGAGTTTAGAATCAAGGACACAAGGAGAAGTCAAATACAATGATCAGAAAGAAGCAAGTTCCAATAGAGGTGGTAGAGGAAGGAACTCTAATTTCAGAGGTAGAAGTGGTGTATAAGGAAGAGGCAACTACTTTACCAATATGAAATGTTCCCATTGTAATAAAATGGGACACCCTACCTATAGGTGTCCAGAGAAGAGTAGTACTTCTCAGGGAGGTAACAAGAGGAATGATTTAGTCCAAGAAGACAAAAGTCTAGTTGATAAACACCTTGAGGCTCCATTAAACTCAGAGGAAGGTGAGAACCTCATGGTGAGGAGAACATTAATCAAAGAGCCAATCAAGGAGGAGCCAAGCCAAAGAAGGTCTTTGTTTAGAATCAAATGTAAGGTGATGGGTAAACTATGTAGGGTTATCATAGAATCAGGGTCTAATAATAAAATTGTATCAGAGGAAGTAGTCAGCAAGTTAGGTATGAAAAGAATAACTCATGCTTATCCCTACAAGGTAACATGGCTCAATAAGGGACAACATGTCTTGGTGAATGAGCAAACATGGGTAGAGTTCTCTATAGGGAGATATAAGGACAAGGTACTATGTGATTTACTATCAATGCATGCATGTCACTTGCTACTAGGTAGGCCATGGAAATTTGACCACCAAGCTACCCATGATGGAGTGAAGAACTCCTATACTTTCAAGAAGGATAACATGACTTTCAAAATTCAGTCATTGTTAGAAGATGTAGAAGTGAATATAGCTGGTCCAAATGTACTAATAGTGAGTGAGAAAGAGATCTTGGAGACCATGGAAGAAGGAGAAGGAGTTGGTTTTTCTCTAGTGTTGAAGCCTAAGGAAGAGGAAGATAAAATAGTAAAGAGGACAGAGCTTCCACAAGAGATACAAGAAATGATGCAGAAGTATGAATGCATTGTAAGTGGTGGATAGCCATAAACCTTGCCCCCTATAAGACCCATAATACATAAGATTGACCTTATTCCTAGAGCTACCCTACCCAATAAGGTATCCTACAAGATGACACCTCAACAGAATGAGGAAATAGCTAGGCAAATTCAAGAGTTACTAGAACAAGGTCTTATAAGGAAGAGTATTAGTCCCTGTGTTGTACCCATAGTACTAGCCCCTAAAAAAGGAGGTACTTGGAGATTGTGTACTAACTCTAGAAAAATAAATAGGATCACTATCAGATATGGGTTCCCTATCCCTAGGATAGAAGACTTGATGGATTGTCTAGGAGGTGCAAGGTACTTCACCAAAATAGATCTAAAAAGTGGCTATCACCAGATAAGGGTGAATTAAGGAGATGAGTGGAAGATAGCCTTCAAGACCACTAAAGGGATGTATGAATGAAAAGTCATTCCATTTGGCTTATCAAATGCTCCACCAAATTTTATGAGGTTGATGAATGAGGTACTTAAAGACCACATTGGCAAGTTTGTAGTGGTATACTTAGATGATATACTCATCTTTAGTAAAACAAGATAGGAACATCTCAAGCATGTGGAATTAGTACTTAAGAGGTTACATGAAGAGAAGTTAATGATTAAATTGGAGAAATGTGAGTTCATCAAAACAGAGCTAGTGTACCTAGGATTTGTTCTATCTCATGGTAATCTGAAAATGGACAAGAGTAAGGTAGAAGCCATTATGAATTGGCCCACTCCAAGGATAGCAACATAGGTAAGGATTTTTCATGGACTTGCTCAGTATTATAGGAAGTTCATAAGATAATTCAGTGCTATTTGTGCTCCAATGATGGATACAATCAAAGGAGGAATGAAGACCAAGTTCATGTGGAATGAACAAGCTGACAAGAGCTTTGACTTGATGAAGGAAATGATTTCTACCCAACCAATGTTAGTCTTACCAAGATTTGAGAAGATTTTCACAATTGAATGTGATACAAGGAACATAGCTATTGGGGCTGTCCTAAGCCAAGAGGGTAGACCAGTAGCATTTCACTATGAGAAGTTGAGTGAAGCAAAGAAGAAGTATTCTTTTTATGACTTTGAGTTGTATGCATTGGTTCAAGCCTTGAGAAAGTTAAGGCACTACTTTCTTCCTAAGGAGTTCATTGTTTATTCAAATAATCAAGCCTTAAGTTTTCTAAATTCTCAAGAAAAGTTGAGCCACAAGCACATGAAGTGGGTTGAGTACCTACAAGCTTACACCTTTAACATCAAACATAAGAAAGGTGTCCTTAACAAAGTTGTCAACACATTGTCAAGAAGAGCTCTTACCATTCAAGAGATTCAGTTGAAGAGTATGGGAATAGATGACTTCAAGGATCTATATGATGAGGATGAGGAATTTGTAGATATTTACAAGGTATGTGCTGAATACAAGAACCATTTCCATAGTGAGTATGTTGAATATACTTTGAAAAGTAACCTTTTGTTTAAAGGTAATAAGCTATGTGTCCCTAGAGGTTACATTAGGGAGAACATGATTCAAGAGAAGCACAATGGTGCATTGAGTAGTCATCTTGGGATCGCAAAGACACAAGAACTTGTTCGAAGGTTCTACTACTAGCCAAGGATGAATATTGATGTTAAGAGGTATGTAGAGGGTTGTATTGTTGGTCAAAGAGCCAAGGGTACTTCATCAAATGCTTGGATTTATCAGCCCCTAAGTATTCCCACCAGACCATGGGATTGCTTGAGCATGGATTTTGTAGTTGGGTTACCCAAAACAAGACAAGGTATGGATAGTGTGTATGTAATTGTGGATAGGTTTAGAAAAATGGCTCACTTTGTGCCATGCAAGGCCACTAATGATGCCATCCAAATAGCATCTCTATTCTTCAAAGAGATAGTAAGAATCCATGGGTTACCTCAGAGCATTGTGTCTGATAGAGACACCAAATTTATCAGTCATTTTTGGAAGACTCTTTGGCAAAGACTAGGCACTAATTTATCCTTTGGATCTGCCTACCATCCTCAAACTGATGGACAAACCGAAGTGGTGAATAGAAGCCTTGGGAATCTATTGAGATGCTTGACAAAGGTGTATGGACAAAAATGGATCAATTGATTGGACAGGCTGGGTATGCCTACAATGACACCATCAATAGGTCAACAGGGAAGAGCCCCTTTGAGGTAGTGTATGGTTTACATCCTAGAGGAATATATGTATTGAGAGAATTAAAGGATGGAGTGAAATAAAGTTGATATGTAGATGATTTTTCTCAAGCCATGCAAGAGATTCATGATACAGTTTTGAAAACCTTGACAGAGAACACCTTGAAACATAAGGCAAAGGTTGATGAAAGTAAGAGGATAGTGGAGTTTAATGTGGGTGACATGGTAATGGTACATCTCAACAATTCAATTATTTAGAAGGGAGTACCTCACAAGTTGTAGATGAGAAGGATAGGCCCTTGTCCTATCTTGGCTAAATATTGTGATAATGCTTTCAAAGTAGAACTCTCGGAAGATAGTGGACTGTCACCTTTTTTCAACATTGCAAATTTAGCCCATTACAAAGGACCAAAGAAAGAATTGGAATAGAGCCTTCAAGAAGTAATCAGAGATGTGGAGGAGCTACAATTACCATCTAATATAGTCATAGGAGCTGATAGCATACTGGATACTAGAGTATACAAGAAGACCAGAACCAAGGAGTATAAGGAGCACTTGATCAAAATACATGATAAAAAAAATGCAGATGCAGTATGGGTCAAAGAATCAGATTTCAAGAAGCTATGTATTGATCCAAGCATCATCAATCCAAGGGTGGATTTATCTTTTTTATTTTGGGAGGATAGTGCGGGAGCACCTAGGCTACAGGAGCACCTAAGCTGCGGGAGCACCTAGGCTAGCATTCATGTTTGTTCATTTTGGCTTGTACTTGACATTAGCCAAGTCAAGATAGGTTAGTTTTATTTTGACCTTAGGAGGTCTTTACAATGTAGGCTAAGTGAGTTAGTCATTAGGACTAAGGTCACATCAATAGCCATTGTTTGTAATTTTCAAATTCTTAGGCTTAGTTGTTAGTTGATGGGTTAGAGTCATGAATGTGTCCTAATCTCATAAATGAGGACATAGAGATTCTATACGATCTTTAACGCTCTTGGATCCTTGAAATAGAGAAGATAGAGGTCCTAAAATGTAGGAAGGAGGCATAATTAAAAAGATGCCAAAAGTTTCTATTTTGTTGTCATGACAACATTTACAATAATTGCAAATGTTGCATCCAATATGGTTACATCAGATTCTCCTTGTTTCTAGGAGTGGGGAATTGAACAAAAAGGTCCTAAAATTGTGGGAAAAGGCATCTAGTGTAGGAGAGAAACAAACCATGTAGGGAGAGTATTCATTGTAACATTTGGAGAAGAGTAATACAGTCTGCAATTTTGGCATTTACAGAGATCTCGAGCATTTTGTGTTGACAGTCACACTGAATGGATTGAAAGCTTGGAAATAATGGTTGTTTTGTGTTCTTAGGAAGATTAGAGACACTTTTTATTTAGTAATTTAGTTTATTAGAGCTAGTATACAGTAGTAGTTAAATTGTTTTGTAACTAGGGAGTGTACTGGTCCTGTCCTGACCAGCCAGTCTAAATATGACTCCCCCATGAAATCTAGCCATGGGAAACTTCCAAGGGTAGATGGAAATGATAGGGGAGTCATTAGTGTACTTAAATATAGAGGTAGAAATTAGGGAAAGACAAGTATCTATTTTTAAGACCAAGCCCTAGGTGAGCATGCACTATCTGGTTAGTTGTTTGGTAGAGAAACAATGAGTTTCCATGAGCAGGGGAAGAAGGTACAGTACAGTGAGTACATGTATAGTTAGGTTTTAGTGTCATCTTGACATAATAAGTAGGTAAATTTGATACCACCCATTGGAGACAAGTTTTGGACAAGTTTAGCATAGTGTTGCAGACTGTCCTAGTTTTTAGGCCTATTATCCCTATAAGACCTAGTTTGTAGGAACCTTATGTAACGAGGGATATTGAACTTAAAACCTTGAAAATGTCTTGTAAGGTGATAAAGGGTATCTTAATATGGTTTTATATTTTCATTTTATTTGGGAAAGTTTGAAGTTAATTGGGAAAAACACCCTGGATGGGGCTACAAGGAATTAGGCCTCCTTAAGCCAAAAGTGTGAACTCGATTGCAAAGAGTGAAGAGACCCCTCAAGATGGATTCCAAACTAATAAAATGTGATTTCTACATGTTGATGGACATCCTTGCAAATGGATTAAGAATTTTAAAGTGAAGATTGACATTTATACTATTCTAAGTGTGAGTAGGATAAGTCGAGAAGTGAAGTAATCATAGGGTGTTAGTCTTTCAAAGGGTGAAGCAGAAGAGGAGACTCTTAGAGAAGAGTAATATTAGGACTTAGTTAATTATCTAAGCCTAATAAGGACCTAGAGGAGATTAGGATCCTTGAAGAAGATAGAGAAGATCTTCTTGGTGGATTGTGCAAGCAAACCCATTGGAACACTTACATCAATACTTGTCATAAACCTTTGTAATTGTATCTAGTCTTCCTTCATTAATAATCTTGTTCCTTAAGACATTAATACTAGGTTTGAATCCTACCTCAAGAGGAGCTTGAGTATTTCTTACTATGCTCTGAGTTGTTCTTGAGGATGGGTGACTAGTGGGCGCTTGCTTCCTTCCTCTAGACTTCTTCCTTGGTACAGAAGGTGAAGAGGATTCCAGATAAATGGTGGTAGAGGGTATAGAAGTGATCTCTTTAGTCTTCTTCTTCTTCTTCTTCTTTGCTATTTTAACTTGTGCAGAAGTTTGCTCAAGTTATTTTGCAATCTTGGCTTCCCTTGCTTTATCAATGTCCTCTTGTGTGACCCCATGAACGTTTAGGATGCTAGGTATAATTCTAGATTCCTTCATTTTGTTATCATCACTGTATAGGACAGAATCAACTTCATTTGTCTTCTCTCTATAAGTGCCCCATCTAGGCTCATTAGGATCTTTGGGCATAGACAAAATAACTTGTGCATATCCTTCCAACACATGGTCCTCAAATTCATAACCAAGTGGATGAATCCATTTGGTTCTAGGCTCAACTGCCTCCATGCAAGTGCAGTCAGTCTCTACCATGAAGCATATGGTCTCCTTATACTTCTCTACTATTTTCTCTGATAATCTGAACCTCTTTTTCATTTTGATCCTAAATGTCTTGATGTCCATGTCCATAGAATCCTTCACACTTCTCTTTGATGTGGCTTTTAGTGAAATATGAGACATAGTGGGTTTTCTTTTGTCTAGGTAAAGATTTGCAACCTTACCAACAATATGGAAGTATAGGTAGATGATCAAAGAGACAAAATTGAATATCTTTCTCTTGTCATGCTTGATAGCCTTGATGTTCTCAATCAGATATGTGTGCAATAGCTCATAGATATTGTACTGAGTGTTATCTTTCACTATCCTTATTGCTGCCAAAAATGTTGTTGTGGACACACTATTTAGTCTGCTTGCCTGCTGAAACTTGTAACCAAGTATCATAGTTAGGAGCTTGATGTCATTTTCCTTAATAGGATCAACTATCATCCCACACCTATCACTCCTGGATAAGCATGCTTGCTCAACCTATTTCTTAACATCCTTACCAGTTGGAAGAACTAGTCCAGTCTTAGGTAGTCCAATCATGTCATGGATTAGATCTATGGTAATGCAGACGGGAACTTCAACAACCCAGTAGAGGTCATCATGTATCCCCCTCAACAATATTTTAACCCATTTTGGTTCATATAATTCATACGCATTAGAATACTCAAAGATAGGGTTATCAGTGAGATGCGCGTATTCATCCTTGAATGAATAGTTGGGTTTCACCATTGATGCCATTAGAGTAGCTATATTGTTATCCCCATTGGTTTCCTTCTTACACTAGATGTAAGCATGAATATCTTCCACATGTATGACTCCTAGTGGAGGCTTAGAGAATGCCCCTTCAACATCATCTAATACAGACTTGAATGGATGTTTCTTAAAGACAAATCTCTTCCTTTTAGCAATGTCAAATAAAACTGGGGTTTCCATACTTACTTATAGCTTGATTAAGTAGGCTTTTGTGGTAAATTTAAATGACACAACTACTAGGGTTCTCTTCCAACTTCTATCCATTAACTTAACCACCAAATCTATTATCCTTCAGTGCTTTGATGCTCAGTGCTCCTGTGCTCTCAAAATTATGTGATCTTTAAATGCAAATGTGAAGATGATCAAATCTTTACTAATTTTATAAAGGTTACTGCATTTAATGTTTGCTACCATATGAAGTTTCCACAGAGAGTTCCAAAATTTGTTCAGAATGCAATATAGACAATGTGTGCATGCATACTACTAAAAATTATGATCATAAACGTAAATCCAAAGGTGCATACTCAGAGGTGATTATACCAGACACACAGGGGTTTAGAGCTAGAATATCTCCCCCTAAGACCAAGAAGGTCAACTAACCAAAAGTAGAGGATGCGTCCACTATGAATGCATCTACTACCTTGTTCTCATCAATATCCTTCTTTACTTTGACCCATAATTTATCTGAGTTAGCTTTAGCTTCCACAAACTTAACTTCTCCTGATTCTTCAAACAAAGAACTTTTAGGATTATCTTGTTTTTGAGTTTTGTATCTACAAAACCTTGAGATGTGTCCAACCTTTCCACATGAGTGAAAAATGATAGGATGTCTAATGTTATTATTTATCATTTTTCACTACTTGGCTATGTGTCCATTATAGTTGCATATCTGACATGTAATGCTCTACAAGTTTCTTGGAGGTTTATTTCTCTGATTTTGTTGATTCATATTTCTTTGGTTCTGTTGTGACTAATTTCTTTGATTGGTTCTGCAATGTATATCCCTGTTCCCAAACTTTTTATAGGAGTAACAATAACCATTGAAAGGTCTTACTTCTTTACAATCTTTTTCCAAGTGACTAATTTTGTTACAGGCATAGCAAGTATGGTTAACTATCTTGTGCCCTGCTTTAGTCTCTTCATGATTCTCAGTTTTCATTACTTCTGTAGATTATGTTTGTTCTTTCTTTCTTTCTTGTAATGAATTGATCCCAATTTCAATTGTATTATATCCCATACCAGTGGTGTCACCTTTTAGCTTTTGTGCATAAAGTTGTGATTGAATTAAGTCAGAACTTGTGTGAAGTTTGTCAATCTTTTCTTTTGCTCCTGATAATTCATATTAAATCTTATTCTTGATGTTTTCCAATTCCAAGATTTTCATATTGGCTTGCATGAGTTCTTCATCTAACTGTTTATTTTCTTTTTTCTTCTCTTCAATAGCTGTTATGCTATTATTTAACTGATCATTCAACTTCTATCTTATCCTTCAAAGACATGTTCTCTTCATTCAAATTCTTGACCATTTTTCCCAAGTCATTGGTAGAGCAATCTTTTAGATCTTTCCTTAACTTCTTGATAAGCATTTGAGAGCCATAAAATTTTAGTGTAAGTTCCTCATTTTTCTTCTTAGATCTATCTAGATCTTCAAGTGATGCTTCAAGATTATTTTTTAGATGTTTAGCTTTTTCTGAATCCATGACCTCCTCAAGTGGTTAAAATTTTCTCTCATAGGACCAAAGCTCTGATACCAATTGTTAGAAACACTGAGAGGTGGGGGGGGGGCGGGGTGAATCAGTGTTTGCCTTATTTATTATATTTCATAAATTTAAACATAAATCAAATATACATCCAATGAAGCTTAACACAAGAACATATAACACATGATATGATTACGGGGAAACCTTGATCAAAGGAAAACCCTGGTGGGAATTAGTACCCACAAATATTGCACTAGTATAATGAACCTGTTAATATTCCTTTGCCCTGTTAGGAGTAGTCTTTATAATGAAAGTACAATGACCTTGTTAAAGGAATGACTCTATTAGGATTCTCTTACAAACAACCCTATTAGGGGTGAGGACTCACTGTCCAAGAGCTCACTGCTCAATGAGAAAGAAGGCTACAACCTCCTACCAATAGATATACACTATATCCAAAAGTGAACTGCTATATATGATACAGATGTCTGATCAGTTCCAGTTATGCGCTTATGATCTTATCTTCTTTAGGGGCTCTATCTCATGCTGACATATTTACACTTCTCTTCTCTTCTTATTTCTTTGACACTTCAAATATACCTTTTCATTACATATATATGTTTATGCCTGAATAAATGCGACTATAAACAAGACCTTAGTCAGCCCAAAAACCTAATACACAATGCTTCCAAATAAATTGTCTTAAGAATGTTTACTACAATAAAAAAGACATGATTAGAAACATACTATCATAGGCGCTTGGCCTTTACACAAAAAAATATTATATGCTGATCCAAAACATAACTTGGCTCCTTGCTTTGTCTTCTGAACTACAATAGTACTATTCTTACTGTAACTTATCTATATTATCATTCCATACCATGTGTGTCTAGACTTGGTATGTACATGTAACATAGAACATGTATGTGAATGTGCATGCCCTGATTTGATCTCTCACAAGTGCACTGATGTGCTGATCACTATATAACTTTGTCTGCCCTATTTCCCATACTTAGTCATTTTTGTCTTCAAAGTTTACTTGACAGAAACTCTATATGACTTTGTTGCCATAATTCCAACATAAAATAAGTCATGTATCCTCTGGGAGTCAACTTTCCATCAAGCAGCATGTTTGATGATGAGACAAGTCTTCCTTCTGTTAGGATTGGATAATACTAAGAGGGGGGGTGAATCAATATTATAATAGTTAATTAAATTCTCCAACCACTTGAACATAAACCATACAATTGCAGTAAAGGAAATAACATAAACAAATAACACAGAACTCATAACACCATGATTTGTTTATGAGGAAACCCTGACCAAGGGAAAACCCCGGTGGGGATGATACCCACAAGCATGTAGTAAAGTATAATGTCCCTGTAAGGAGTAAGGAGACCTAGCCCTGTTAGGAGTTGAATGCTACATAGTACATTTCCTTGTTAGAGGAATAACAACCCTGTTAAAGGTTCAAAACACCATGTTAGGGGCCAATGAGCTTACAACTCTTACAATGTAATTTTGTTATAAAAAGGTTCTCAGTGATGAACAAAAATAAGCATAAAAAATGCTTTGATAGTTCCTTTATAGCTCTACCATTCTCTTCTTTTCCATTCAAATGTCTGCTATGCATATCCTTCACTTTCTCACAACACACAATCTTTACCAAAAAGATCCTACATATATATCCTTTTAACTTTACAAAGTTGGCTCTTAGAATAAATATTACAAACAGTATTAAGTCAGCCTTCAATACAAAATACATTTAATATAGTAAATATCAAATACATAGTCGGTGCTCTTGCATAGTAAAATTATAGACTATCAATAACAAAAATACAACTTCAATTTTCTGGGGTCCAAGTCTTGCTCCTTTATTCTTCGTTGTTGTCCAATTTATTTGTATCACTGTTCTCTACTGTCTGTCAATCTTCAAATCCTCATAACTCTATGTACAGTTATCCAAAACTAAATCGATCTTAGGTATATGTTATACATACTCCATACTATCTTCCACTAATCTCGCATGTGTTAATTTGTTGATCTCTATCTTCAACATCCAAAACAATACTGTATCTTTGTTTTTGTACTTAGTCAATTTTGGACATACCAAAAATTAACTTCAAAACATTCAATTTTAAACCTAGATGTGTTTCCATAAATGAAAACCAAAAAGTATATCACATTTCCCAATTGATCACTTTCCAACAATCTCTCCCTTTGGCATTGATGCCGACACTTAACAAAAAAAGGCTCTAAGTGTTCCAACAAAACAAAACTGTCTCCACTTCTCCTCATCTTTTTCATTTTAGTTTCTTTATATATATATATATATATATTTTGTTCTCTCTTCTCTTCTCTCCCTTTAAAAACAATGACAAAGGTGCATACAAATAATTATCACTTCTTGATCACAAGTCTTAGAATGTCTTGGAAGGAATCTTCCAAAACCTTCACTTTAGAGCTCCATGTCTAAAACAAAATCTGACTTATATGAATCAATCGATTCAATGCAAAAGATGTAGCTTCAAAATTCTTCAAGTATTTTGGTAAGCCTTTAGCCAATGAATCTATAGTCTTTTCTAAACTAGTCAGATGTGCCTCAAGTATTGATAGCTTCAGAGTAATGAAGTTCCTTAGTAAATTGAATCTATTCAGTACTCTCTCCTTCTCATTATCCAATACACTGATCTTAGCCATTATCTTTGTCACTTCTATGTCTAACTCTGTAGTGTTCTGTGAAGATGTTTCACAACCATCCACTAACCTGTTCAAATTTGCCCTTTCCTTGGCAATAATATCTTCAACATTCTGAATGTGTCTGATAGGATTCATGTTGTAACCAAATAAATTTCTCCCATGTGTAATGTAGTTCTTTGCATTTATCAGA
>MU228411.1:1250218-1260824 GCA_018584345.1 Thuja plicata | reverse complement strand
GTCTAACTAAGGTTAGATAGGCTAGATTGGTGTTAAAACACAAGGAAAGTGAAGTGGTGAAAAAGATGTAAAAATGTTGCATAGCAACATTAGCAACTTTTCAAAAGTTGTTGACAACATTTGGGTTTTCTTAAGAATTTAAGTGTTTAGAGTAGATGAAGTTTAACCAAGGGTCAAAACATCTGAGGTAGGGTATATATGTGGAAAAAAAAACCCTAATTTGGGGGTTCAACAATTATTGTGTACGGAATGCATACTGAACAGCAGAGAGTTTGAATGAAAACAAGGTGAAATTTGATGAAAGTTGATGAAGGTGGATTGAAATTGTGACTGTTATCCATAGAATCCATTTGTGCATATGTTGTGAATTGTTTCCAATAGCTAGTTTTTTTTGTTGTTACTTTTCTTTTGTAGTTTGTAAATTATTTTGTTTTAGACTGTTTGCTGTCCAGTTCTGACTGAGAAGCAAAGATGTGGACCTAACTCCACTTCCCACCATGGGTTCTGTATGACCACTTGGGAATGGAGACTAGGTCCATGGAGATTCAAGAATCTAGAAGGAGGATTTCAAAAAGTGCATGCAAGTATTTTTAGGATCTTTCCCTAGGCGAGCTAGATGAAAAGCCAGGTTAGGAAGATCAAGTAGCAGATAGCTTTAAATTGCAAGAGGTTATTGTCATGATCCAAGAAGGCCATGGATGTCATGAGTGATGTTATGCAGGTATTTAGTAATGTGGCGGAGTGCCCAAGACATCATCTTACCAATTTTTGAAGCCAAAGACCTAAAACTGGTCCAAAAACAAGAAAGAAGCCATTTTCCAAAAATAGGGTGTACGGACAGTGTCAGACCATGAGACCTTGAAAATCTTGGTGGGTTTTTGCTTTACTTGCAAACTGCCAAAAGAGATTTGGGGGTCCTTTGAAGGTTTTGCACTGAAAAAGTGTTGTCCTACATTTTAGGAGGCCTAATTGGTGAAAAAGGCTACAAGGCCTAAAAGATAGGAAACAAGGCAGTGATGGAGAAATGGTTCAACTTGGTAACTTTAACCGTAGTTTGCAATCCAAGAATGGAATTGATTGAAGCCTTGACCCTCCTGTGAATCCAAAACTAAAATTAGGGCTTGGAGTCATTTAGGAGGAATGTTTGTGTAGAACACAAGAATGGTGAACCTAACAAGATAGGTAGATTCTTGGTTGGAGGGGAAGGATTGAATCTTTCCAAGTGTTATAGGGTGGATTGAGGAAGCCCTAGAGGTCCTAGGAGAGGCCTAAGAAGAGATTCAATAAAACTTAGAAGGTTTCTAGGAGTCTCCCTATCAGAGTGGTATTAGAGCCCAAGCTCAAGATTTGGGAGAAGTAGTGCAGCTAGTGGATGTTGCAGACCAAAGATTCAAGTGAGGAATCTAGTGCATCAAGCAGGATGGTGACCAATGCTAAATTGGCCAAAAAAAGTTGAAGAACAAGAAGATGATAACAAGTTGCTAAGAGAGAGATTGTATCAAATGGAGCAACTCTTGGATGAAGTCTAAGATAATGCTAAAAGTGTCAATGACAAGGTAGACCAGAAAGAGGAAAAAGAAGCTAAGGAGAAGGAGTGGGACCTAGAAGAAGAAGCACCTACCCCTGATCTGGTCTTACCAAAGGAACCCTTCTTGAAGGCACTCAAAGCCTTAAGTGGTAAAAACTTGGAGGGTGTGCCACTGTTTAGTGACAAATGGATGTTGATTTAGTTTTGGACTAGATAGACAGTCTTGAGAATCACTTTAAATGTGATGGAGTGACAGATGCTCAAAAGTTAAAGGTGGATAAGTCTAGATTGAGAGGACCAGCACTTACCTAGTGGAAATATGTTTAGAATGAGAGGGAGAAAGAGGGAAAGATCCCTATTGTGTCATGGAAGGGTATGTTCACCAAGCTAAAATAGACCTATCTCCCAGATGACTATGAAGTTTAGATGCATAGGAAAAGACAAAACCTCAGGTAGAAAGACCTTGAAGTCCAAGCATATATGGAGGAGTTTCAGAAGTTATGTTTAAGATCCAAGACAGTGGACGATGAAAGCATCAGATTAGCCAGATATCAAAATGGGCTCAAGTGGTCTATACAAGAGGAGATGAGTCTTTCTACCTTAACAAGTGTGAGACAATGCTATCAAATGGCTTTAAAGATAGAAGAAAAGAGCAAGAGAAAACATTATCAGACCTCAAGAGGAAGAGGTAGGGGCAAAGAAAATAGAGGAAGAGGTAGCTTTGCAGGAAGAGGTAGAGACTATAGGTCCCAAGGAGAATCTAAATTGACTGAGATAGTTAATGAGACCAGTGGAAGAGGCAACATGAATAGAGGAAGAGGATTCCAAGGTGGAGGAAGAGGTAGACTTGGAGGTTCAGGAAGAGCCTCACAATTTGCAAACATGAAATTTTTTCATTGCAATCAACTAGGCCATCTAGCCTATAGATGCCCGAAGAAAGCTTCTAGCTCACATGGTGAGAAGAGGGTAAATTATATTTCCCAAGAAGATAATAATAGTGGTAAAGCTCTTGAAATCAACCTTGATTCAGAAAGTGGGGAGAATCTCATGATGAGGAGAATACTCATTAAAGATCCTATCAAAGAAGAAGCTAAGAAAAGGAGGGAACTTTTCAGAGTAAAGCGCAAGATTCTTGGGAAAGTTTGCAAGATGATCATACACTTAGGGTCTACTGATAACATTATCTCAGAGGAGGTAGTCAACAAATTAGGATTGACAAAAATACTTCATACAAACCCATACCGAGTGACATGGTTGAATAAGGGTCAGCATGTTCTTGTTAATGAGCAAGCATGGGTTAATTTATCAATAGGAAAGTATGTGGATAGAATCTTATGTGATATACTCCCAATGGATGCATGCCACCTACTCTTTGGTAGGCCATGGCAATTTGATAGGAATACAATTAATGATGGAGAGAAAAATTCTTATTCTTTCAAGAAAGATGGGGTCACTTATAAAATTCAGTCACTTGTGCATGATGAGGGGTCTACATCAACTGAGTCTAATGTATTATTGTAGGGAGGTAAAGTGTATTTGCAAAAAATAAAGAGTGGAGAAGTATTACACTATGCTATCATACGTAATCCTAGTGAAGAGAAGAAGGTGGAACAAACAACATTTCCAAAGGAAGTGCAAGAGTTATTGAAAGAGTTTAAAGACATAGTGAGTGGTGGAACACCAGCAATGTTACCACCTCCAAGAGACACAAGTCATCAGATTGACTTCATACCTGGATCATCTCTACCAAACAAGGCTGCATACAAGGTGCCTCCTAACCAAAACAAGGAGATAGCTAAACAAGTCCAAGAACTTTTGGACCAAGGTCTAATTAGGCAAAGCATTAGCCCATGTGCAGTGCTAGTGGTTCTAGCATCAAAGAAGGGAGGAAAGTGGAGGCTTTGTACAGACTCAAGAGAAATAAATAGGATCACTGTGAGATACCGATTTCCCATTCCTAGGATTGAAGATCATATGCATTGTTTGGGAGGACCAAGGTAATACACCAAATTGGATTTGAAGAGTGGGTACCATCAAATGAGAATTAAGGAGGGTGATGAATGGAAGACATCATTCAAGACAACAAAAGGGTTCTATGAATGGTTTGTCATGCCCTTTGGGCTTAGCAATGCTCCCAGCACCTTTATGAGGTTGATGAATGAGGTATTGAAGGACTACATAGGCAGATTTGTAGTTGTGTACTTAGATGACATCCTAATTTTTAATAAGACCAAGGAAGAAAACCTCCAACATTTGCAGATTGTGATGAAGAAACTTCATGAGGAGAAGTTGTCCATTAAATTGGAAAAATGTGAATTTATGAAACAAGAGTTGATCTATCTTGGTTTTGTGGTGTCACAAGGAACCTTGAAGATGGATCCCAGCAAGGTTGAAGCAATATTAAGTTGGCCTACCCCTACATGCAGCTTTGAGTTAAGAAGTTTTCATTGACTTGCACAATTTTATAGGAAGTTCATTAGAGGCTTTAGTGAAATATGTGCAACAGTCTTAGATACAATTAAGGGAGGAGTGAAGACAAAATTCAAATGGACTCCAGAGGCTAGTAGAGGTTTTGAAGTATTGAAGAAGAGAGTGGCAACACAACCTATTTTGGTTTTGCCAAATTTTGATAAGTTATTTACCCTTGAATGTGATGCAAGTGGTATAGCTATTGGGGAAGTATTGAATCAAGAGAATAGGCCAATGGCATTCTATAGTCAGAAGTTGAATGAGGCTAAGAAGAGATACTCTTCTTATGACCTAAATTTATATGCAATTGTGCAATCCTTGAGAAAATGGAGGCACTATTTGTTGCCCAAGGAATTTGTAGTTTATACTGACAATAAAGCTTTGAGTTTTATCAATTATCAGGAGAAGTAGAGCAACAAACACCTTAAATGGATGGAATATTTGCAGGCCTATACTTTTACTAACAAACATAAGAAAGGGTAGTTGAATAAAGTGGTTGATGCTTTGAGTAGGAGACTCTTGACAGTCCAAGAAGTGCAGCTGCAAAGCATAGGCATAGAAAGCTTCAAGGAGCTTTATGAAGGTGATGAGGACTTCTCAGATGCATAAAAGGTATGTAAAGATTTCAAAAACCATTTCCATAGTCACTTTGCAGACTATACAATTCAGAATGATCTCTTTTTTAGAGAATGACAGTTATGTGTTCCTAAGGGATCTATGAGGGAGAATGTTATTCAAGAAAAGTACAATGGTAGATTAAGTGGGCATTTTGGCCTAAATAAGACACTAGAACCAGTGGAAAGGTTCTATTATTGGCCTAGGATGCGGAAGGACATCAGGAAGTATGTGGAGCAATGTTTGATTTGCCAAAAAGCTAAGGGTATCTCATCTAATGTAGGTTTGTATCAGCCCTTGCCCATTCCTAATAGACCTTGGGAATGTATTAGTATGGATTTTATTGTTGGGCTGCCTAGAACCAAGATTGGTTTAGATAGTATATTTGTGGTGGTAGATAGGTTTAGCAGGATGAGTCACTTCATTTCTTGCAAAACCACCCATGATGCCAGCCATATTGCACATTTGTTCTTTAAGGAAGTGGTCTGGATTCATGGTTTACCCATAAGCATAGTATCTGACAAAGATGTAAAATTCATGGGTCATTTTTGGAAGACCTTGTGGACAAGGTTCAGAACCAATCTATCATTTGGGTCAGCCTACCATTCCCAAATAGATGTTCAGAATGAAGTGATCAACAGAGTGCTAGGAAATCTCCTTAGATGCTTGACAAAGGAGTATGGAGTGATGTGGGATCAAATGTTACCACAGGCAGAATATGCCTACAATGACAGTACAAATAGGACAACAGGCAAAAGCCCCTTTGAAATTTTTTATGGGCTGCACCCTAGAGGTGTGCTGGAGTTAAGAAACTTGGAAAATGTAGAAGGAAGGAGTGCATATGGAGAAGATTTTTCTCACTCTATGAAGGAAGTTCATGACCAAGTGAAGAAGCAGCTCCAAGAGGCTACACAAAAATTAAAAGCCAAAGTTGATGAAGGAAGAAGAGATCTTCAGTTTGTTGTGGGTGATCTTGTGATGGTGCATCTCAAAAATTCTAGGTTGTAGAAGGGGGTCCCCACCAAACTCCAAATGAGGAGGATTGGTCCTTGAAAGATTCTTGCAAAATTTGGGCACAATGCCTATAAAATAGACTTGCCATCAGATTTGGCTATGTCTCCTATTTCTAATGTGTAGGATTTAGTCCAATATAAAGGACCTAAACCAGTAGATACTGGGTTATAGTCAAATAGTAAAGAAATAGAAATAGATGTTCAGATTACCCCTACACCCACACCAGTAGCAGTGAAGATTTTGGACTCTTAGGTGAAGAAAAAGACTAGGCAGGGAACCTTCATGGAGCATTTCATTCAGTGGGTAGGCAAGTTAGAAGTTGAGGTTACTTGGGTAGCTGAGAATGAGTTTAAGAAGTAGGGAATTGATCCTAAACTCTTGTCCCTGGAGGTGACTTAAGTTCTTATCCTTGGTAGTATGGTGTAGGAGCACCCTTGAGAAACCAGTATGTTGGTGGTCTCATGTCATTTTGGGTCTGTGAGTGTGTGAAAGACCCTCTTGTAGGGAAATGTAAATACATAAGGTCATGTGGACCAAGTGTGGTAAAGTTAGGTTTTATTCAAGCTCCTTGTTATGTTTTTTTCCTTTTTCATTCTCCAAGCCATCATAATAACTCCAACTGATACTAAATTAGGTCTGCTACTACAGAAATTTTTTTAACCAAGTGTCATTACAATAAACCTTACATCTTGTTGAAAAATATCGTTTACTATCATTTCCCTTCTGTCCCACTTTGAGTGTGTTAGGGTTTTGACTTTCTTCTTAACATGTTTCTCAGCAACAGGTACAACTCTAGTGTTATCTAAACCAGTAATCTCATGAATTAGGTCACTGCATATCTTCATAGGTTGGCTACCAATCCATATGAATTGGTCATTAACCCTTCTCATAAGTATTTTAAACCATTCATTTTCATCAAAGTCACACAAGTCCATAATCTTCATTATACTCAATTGACTAATGTGTTTCCATTCTTCCTTCATGATTCCATTTTTAGACATGTTTTCAATTTTTGTATATATATCTATGTCTTCCAATGTGTCATACTTACAATGAATATAAGCCCTAATATCTTCAACATGAAGTACACCATGTGGGGTCTATGAAAATGCTCCTTCTGGATCCTCTTCACATGGCTTATAAGGATGTTTCTTGAATTTATATCTAGGATGATCAACAACATCAAAAATTACAGGTGCATCCATAGCTTAGATAATGTAGAATACCTTTCACATGCAGAAACCCAAGTTTATGCTTCAATTGATCACGTACGACGGGTGTAGAAATTTTTTAATACTTCTACTCTCTGATCTCCTCGGCTCGCTTCTTGTCAAATGATAGAAAAATAGATCATAACACGGTGCTTTATACAAGTTAGGTTATGATTTTTCTTTTTGACTCCAAACCGTCTGGTCGGCTGCTGGATCTCACGATCAAAATATACAAGTCAGCTGATGATGCGCTCTTATATGTATGATCCATAATGTCAGCTCAACATATTCCCAAGCTTGCATGAGCTCACTACATTATTTATGGGGTAGGATAGATTCTGATGTGTTGCATTTAATGCTCTCCTAAGGCCATGATTGACTGATTAGGTCAATTATGTCTTGCTACTTTCAGGCAAAGATCCAGTAGCATCTACTGACTCTCCCTAAACTGATGTCTCACTAGTTTCTTTAATCTTCCATATCTTGCCACTATTTTTGTCTTCTTCTTTCTTAAAACAATTTTCAAAATCATTCTTCACATCTGCAATACTCTTGCCAATATCATTTCCATTCTTCTGTGAATTCATAGGAGGTGGTATTGTTTTGTTATCTACTCCATTATACCTGCAAAAAGTTTCTATATGTCCTGGATTATTGCATTTGTAACATATATGATGTCTTCTTTCTTGATTAACTTGTAACTTATAGTACTTCACAATGTGTCCAATGTTGTTACATTTGTAGCATGTAGGTTTCATTATAGGTTCTCTTCCATTGTACTTTCTATATCCAGATTGATTAGGTTTTTTGAACTTAGTCTTCCTTTTCCCAAATCCATTACAGTTAAAACAATAACCAGAAAAAGTTCTAAAAGGGGCATTACCTCTGCAATCTATCTTCATGTGTCCAAATCTGTTGCAACCAAAGCATCTGCCTCTAAAAGGTCTGATCTACTCTTTAGGTTCTGTTGTTCCTTTTTCTTTCTATCATAAAAAATATACTCCTCAGAAGTATTACTCTATTTATCCCTGACACTGACCAAGCATAGAATAGGACAACAGTAACAAGGTCTTGAGACCTCCTGCACTTTGAGCTCCATAGACTCGGGCAGGATTACCCTTGCAAACTTAGAACAATGAAATCACTAAATTATTCTAACTTTGCTATTGGTGGAATTACAGGGAATGACCACTGTAAACATACACTAAAAAAAACCAAACTGAAAGTAAAGATTTGATTTTAATGATGATAATCATTAAACTGAACAAAAATAGACCAGTGCTAAATCTTAGGGCATGGAGTCATCTATGAATAATTTTAACCAGCATGAATGAAAACTAAACTTAAGGCAATTACAGGATCTGACACAAAAATAGATATACCTTATATATCTACCTCAGTACATTTAGCCAGACTAATCAATCAGATTCATTTGCTACCTTGAACTTTGTTGAAATATCTCTAAGGTATATTCTCTCCTTGAAAGAACCCAAGAAGTATTTCATATATCTACCTTACAGACATATAAATTGAAAACGCTCCTTGAACATTCAATTTAAACAAAATTCAGAATGCTAAAATGAAGACAAAAAATCCACTAAATGCTTCAGAAACCATGAATTGGATTTCATTCAGAAGTCATCATCAATTACTACATTCAATAGAGATTTCTCCAAAAAGACCAGATATATTGCAACTGACTTAGTAGTATTCTCGGACAGAAAAATGACCATCCTTGTACCAGTCATCTTGGGATCCTTTTATAGCACAAGGATACAATAAGCTACAGACATCTGGGAAGGATAATTCAACCGCGTGTAACAAAATTCTGCAACTGAACATAGGTGGCAGCTAATTAACATGATTTGTTTTTCGTGGCTTAACCATATTTGATTCATCCTTTTTTCTTCCCATCTGTTCTTCTTTGATGGTAGGCCAATCAAAAGGCAACAGCTTCCACCTCATCTGGCATCCATGGCAACTCTGGCCTTAGACACGTATTTAGCCCTGTCTCTTTTCTATTTTGCACCATGCTGTGATCTGTTTGCTGTTTCTTAATTTCTGGAAAGATCCTTGTGAGTGAGAAACGCACTCCTGCTATTCACTTGGTCGCATACTCACCATCCTTTCTTGCTCAACTTTTCATCTTTTGCGAGTGAGCGATACTTTCTTCATCTTTAACTAGTCACGCACTCACGAGTTAACATTTCATATCACAGGAGTCTCGGAGACTGAGTGACTGCATTCTTACTTTTCAGACATTCCATCATTGCACACTCACTGATTGTTAAAAATGCACATTTTTTATTTGGGCGACTGAGTGACATCTTTTCTTCACTGCTTACTCTATCTGGTCGCACACTCATGAATTTAGAAATTTCACTTTATACTGGACTGCGAGTGCGCGACTGCTTCATTTTTCCCTTAGTCGCTTGGTCGTGAGCTCTTTTATTTCCACTTCTGTTGATCGGTGACTGAGCGATATTCATCTTCTTTGATTCATCACCTACTCGCGAGCTGGCTTTTCTTTCACCTTCATTGACTGGCGACTGCATTAAATCTCTTTGTCGCATGCCTCTGTCACTAACCATGGTTCCATCTCAAGACTTGGCGACAATGTGCATTCTTAACCTTTGGCTGACCTGGGTTACAATCTGGTGATCATGCGACACAACTGAAATCAAATTCGTGCACATTTAACATTAACTCGTCATTGATTCTAAGACCTTGCAACTAGCCGTTACCCTTAACCATCACGGTTGTCTCCTTGTCGCCAAATGCTTAATTTTTATTTCAAGACTACGTGACAATGCTTAGTCGCCAAGTCAGGGGATATAAGTCCTTAATGTCAATCTTACCTTAACAGGTCATAAGTGCCCTTTTTCACTTCTGATGACTGCGCGACAGACCTTAATCGCCAAGTCGGGAAGACTTTTCTCTTAAGGTATTTCCTTCTTTAGACTTCGCGACCACCGTTGGATCTTCTGATTCTTTCATCTGATGGCCGTCTTTTAATCACTCAATGTTTCTGCCTGCCCTTAAATCATTTCTAGACACCGCAACAGAAGGCAAAGCACCTTAGTCTCAAAATCGCTGAATCCACTTTCTCCTTCTGGCGACTACCCGAAAAATCTTTTATATCCACTCACCTTCTGACAAATGTCACACAATCATTAGCTCATTTGATGCATACTAAAGAACTGGGTTACCATCTTGTTCTTGCGACATCCTGACTACACATTATTACAAACCACAGACGGTTAGTCGCGAAGTCTGAACTGAAATCTCTTAACTGCCATTCTATTCTGAGACCACGCGATTGAAGGCATTGCTTAACTGTCAACTTTGACTGATCTGGCGACAAAGCGACAAAAGGTAATCGCAAAGTCCAAAGACATTTTCTTAACCGCTGAGAATCTACCGCGATCACCTGACTAAGCAGTGGGTCCCATCTGTATACGAACTTATGACATGGTTATTCCATGACTACCCAACATGAAAGGAATTGCTAAGTCTCAGAAGGAAAAAGGAATATGCTGATTTTGAACGAGACTACGTGACATAAGGAAAAAGCAAAGTCGGGGAGAGATATGGAATATTCGCTCAGGGTATTGTGACAAGGCGATTCAATTAGAACACATTCCCTAAGTGAAAGGAAAAAGGTAACTGCAAAATAGAATGCGCCATGACTTAGGGTTTATTTTCATCAGCAAAGCACTCAGTTTTGAAACAAGGAAGCCCGGGAAAAGCAAAAGACCAAGAAATTCAA
>MU228411.1:1193913-1229905 GCA_018584345.1 Thuja plicata | reverse complement strand
CCCCCCCCCCGCCACTGTTAATAACACTGCCACTGCATAATATAAAACACAGACCCCCATATGAGGCATAAAACCCGTCAGCCGCTGTGAGTAGTGCAACCCGCCGCCGCCGCCGTGTTGCTTTGACCTGCGGCACATAAACAATATATATATATATACATACCTTAGTATATATATATATATATATATAAATGTATATACATCATAGTAGCAGAAGTCCTCTCCTTCCATTGTTGTAAACCTGCAACTCAAAAAAAAAGGGAAGAGAAAACCAAAGTTTAGGGTTTGGAGGGAAGTGTGTAGAGAAAAGGGTATAGAGGTAATAATATAATAATGTAATTTTAGATGCCTCATTTTAGGACCCTAACCCTAATTTCAAATTAGGGTTAGGTTTCAAAAATGAGAGGGAAGGAGGGGAATCTTTTTTTTAAAAGAGATAATTAGAACCCCTTTATTTTATCTCCTTATATTTTATGTTATCTTTTGATTCAAGGGTTTAGTTTCACGCTTTAATTTTCATACCATGGATTATCTATATAGTTCTTTTGCTCAGAGTTTTATTTATTTTTATAAATGATTCAAGGCATAAGCCTTTGTTATTAAGGTGACTTTAGATATGTTGGAAAGAATTATATGATAAAATGAGATATATAAAGATCTTTGTTCCTTAACATTAGGGCATTAACTTTTGGAAACTCTCCAAGTTAATATTAATTTTTTTTTTATATAAACTTTTAGTTGTTCTATAGAGATTCGAAAGATCGACTTTAATTAAATTTTAGCCCTATGACTTGATTTCTCTAGTTTTAGCAATTAAGTTATAAGATTTTTATTATGGGATCGAAATTCAACCTAACCTTTAAGTAAGGCAAAACTTAAATAATTCAATTGAAAAATATTTAGGGGGAGAATCTAATTAAAGTTTTTAAACAAAAGTAGGGACTCTTAATGTTATTTTTATGTGGTCAATATATGTCGCCAATATACTGACTATCATAAAAATAATATTATAGAAGTGCCTTACCCTAGAGGGTTAATTTAACTCAGATTCGTTAAGCTTTTAGAAAACCATATTTTTTGAATGACTCTGGAGACTGAGATTAGGGAGTCTCTCTCTTTTTCTCCACATCATCAAACTCTATTAATAAATTAGGGGATGACATGTGAATTTTAATAACTTTACCCTGGTTAGCCTTTGAGTAGTAAACCTAAATTTTAATACTAGTCAAACATATTTCTTTAACTTCTCCTTGTGCATCTTTAACTATAGAAGGAGATTAGGGTTAAGGTATGTTGACACTTAGTAATGATTCCCCTTAGACCTTTTGACTTGAATTTCTCCTTTTCAAAAAAAAAGTTGTTGCATTTTTTGGTGCGAATTTTTGGGCATGACACCAAAATAGAGAAGGAACCTACTGTCATAACCATGAGGGAAAAATGAATTCTTAAAGTATTAAGAGAGCCTAAAAATGAAGCCTATGTTCTAATATCCAAGCCTAAGGATAATGTAATATCTGATAATGATGATCCTATAACAGATGAAGTTAAGAAGTTACTCACAAAATACAGTGTTGTCACTGGTAGTGACCTGCCCACAACCCTCCCTCCCTAAAGAGATATTAATCACCAAATTGACTTAATACCTAGCTCCTCTTTGTCTAAAAAGGCCCCATATAAGATGACACTAGTGCATCATGTAGAGATTGCAAGACAAGTAAATGAATTGTTAGAGAAGGGATTCATCCAAAAGAGTCTCAGTCCATGTGCTATCCCATCAGCTTTAGGCCCTAAAAAGGATGGAAAATGGAGATTGTGCACTAAAAATAGAGCCCTAAACAAAATAAAAATAACATATAGGTTCCCCATTCCAAGAATGGAAGATCTTCTAGACCAATTAGGCACTGCTTGTTACTTTACTAAGATTGATTTAAAATTAGGATATCATCAAATCAGGATAAAGCCAGGAGATAAATGGAAGACAACATTTAAGACAACTGAAAGTTTGTTTGAGTGACTTGTTATGCCATTTGGTTTGAGTAATTCTCCTAGTAAATTCATGAGACTCATGAATGAGGTCTTTGTTGATTTTATTGGCAATTTTGTTGTAATATATTTGGATGACATACTGATTTACAGTCATAGAAAAGAGGAACACCTTGATCATGTTGATCAGGTTCTAAGGAGACTCCATCAACATAAGTTACTGATTAACTTAGAAAAATGTATGTTTATGAAGAAGGAACTCATCTTCCTAGGATTTGTCATCTCTAAAGGCACTCTCAAAATGGATCCAGAGAAGGTTGCAGCAATATTCAACTGGCCTCCACCAAAGAACCAAGGTGATGTTAGAAGCTTTCATGGTTTAGCAACTTTTTATAGAAATTTTATAAATAATTTTAGCCATGTGTGTGGTCCTATGTTGGACACAATAAAAGGTGGAAAGAAGACTAGATTTGAGTGGACTAAAGAAGCAGTAGATGCATTTCAATATCTTAAGAATAGGGTGGCACAATGCCCAATCCTAGTACTCCCTAACTTCAACAAGGTATTCAAAGTTGAAATAGATGCAAGAAACTTGGCTATAGGTGCAGTCTTGAGCCAAGAAGGTAAGGCTATAGCGTTTTTCTTAGAAAAATTGAATGATGCCAAAAGGAGGTATTATACTTATTATTTAGAGCTTTATGCAATGGTGCAAGCCTTGAAAAAGTGGAGACACTATTTACTCCCTAAAGAATTCATTTTTTATACTGATGACCATGCTTTAAGTTTTCTAAATAGTCAAGAGAAGCTTGGGGTCAAACACATCAAATGGCTGGAGCAGCTACAGGCATATACCTTCAATATTAAACACAAAAAAGGAGTGGCAAACAAAGTGGCTGATGCCCTAAGTAAGAGGATTGGATTAGTTGAGAAAGTTCAACTTCATAGTATAGGGATTGACTCCCTAAAGAACCTATATGCTGATGATCCAGAATTTGGAGATGTTTTTGAGGTATGCACTAAAATGGTTGGTAACTACCATACTAAATTTTCTAATTTTCTGATTCAGAGTGGACTCTTGTTTAAAGGAGCCCAATTGTGCATTCCTAAATGTTCCATGAGAACAAATATCATTAAATAAAAACAGAGGAAATTTTGGAATAGATAAGACCACTGAATTAGTGAAAAGAAGTTATTTTTGGGCAAATATGGGGAATGAAGTCAAGAAATTTGTTGAATCTTGTACTATTTTCCAGCAAGCAAAGGGTGTATCCACTAACCAAGGATTGTATCAACCCCTACCAATTCCCTCTAGGCCATGGGAATAAATTTCAATGGATCTTGTTATGGGTTTGCCAAGGACAAAGCAGGGTTATGATAGTGTTTTTGTAATAGTGGATAGATTTAGTAAAATGGCTCACTTTGTTCCTTGCAAGAGCACAAATGATGCCTCCCATATAGCACACCTATTATTTAAGGAAGTGGTTAGGATACATGGCCTACCACAAACAATAGTGTCTGATAGAGATGTAAAATTTTAGGGTCACTTTTAGAGGACACTCTTCAAGAAGCTGGGCACAAACCTAACCTATAGTTCAACATACCACCCTCAAATAGATAGGAAAATAGAGGTGGTTAAAATATCACTTGGTAATCTCTTGATATGCATAACAAAATAGTATACACAATGTTGGGACATGATCATACCTCAGGAAAAATTTGCATTCAATGACTCCATGAACAGGTCCACTGGAAAGACACCTTTTCAAATAGTGTATGGACTTTATCCTATAGTTCCATTGGAGTTAGTAGAGTTACCATATGATTTTAGAGTGAGTGCACAAGGAGAAGAGTTAGCAAAACTAATCTCTAAAGTCCAGACATAAGTAAAAGACTCACTACAACAGTCAACTATGAAATACAAAGCATAAGCAGACAAGAAGAGAAGAGAAGTTCACTTCAAAGTTGGAAATAAGGTATGGGCATACCTAAGGAAGGAAAGACTGCCTAAAGGAAGATATTTGAAGTTACACATGAATAAAATAGGTCCTTGCACAATCCTCACCAAAATGGTTGAAAATTCATATGAGATTTCCTTTCCCCCTACTTTACTGATTTCTCCTATTTTTAATATTGCAGACCTCACTCCTTACAAGTGTGTTGTAGACATTGTCAATGTGTAGGGATCACAACTTGAAGATGATGGAGACTATGTGATAGATCTTCCACCAAGCAAGCAAGTGGAATTAGACACCATTTTGGAAACCAAAGTATTGAAGAAGATGAGACAAAATAAGTACATGCAGTACTTAGTGAAATGGAAAGGACTCCCTCCAATAGATGCTACCTGGATGACAGAGGACCAGATCCAACAACATGGAACCACTGTTGACCAGCTATCCTCAAGTGGTAACTTAAGTTAAAATCTCATGGGGAGTATGGAGTATGGTGTAGGAGAAACCTAAATTAACTAAGTGTTCCTATGGAACCTAGGGGTTCTCTCAAGGTCATAAGAGGCCTTTAGTAATGTTAAGACATTGGGTTAATCTTTGGATGACCTTGTAAGGCCATAGTTCCAAGATTTGCACATTATGAGCCCTTGGTAACTATGAGTCATTAATGATCCAAAACCCTAGGAATAGTTTATTTTTGAGTTTTTAATGTTTGGATCCACTAGGGATCACAAAAATAAAATCATGACCGGGTTTGGTCACTAGATTTGCAAAATTGAAAAAATGTAAAAGTTCCTCAAAAGTTGTTAAGCAACTTTTGAGCAAACTTAAAAACTTTTTGAAAACCAACTCTCAAATGGTCAAGTTGGTTCAAAATTTTCATGTAACCATTGGAATTTCCAACAATATCCCTTTCAGGCGGGTGGTAGGCTGATCATGTAATTTGGCATTTGAAAATTAATAATAATAACCATTTTCCTTGGATTCCTGAGAAACAATCATTGTGTAGGGTTGGGTAAAAAAAAAAGGACATGAAATTATGACACCAAGGGTTAGTGTTGTGAGTCTTCCTTCATTTTATTTTTGTCTCATGTGTTCATCAATTTTGGTTTGAAAGCTATTAAATTTACAAACTTGCTACCTAGATTGTAGGCCCTAATTCAGGGTTTCTAAGAGAATTAAGTGTATTTCCACTTTCCACCATGGGATTTCAATGAACCTTGGTGGAAAGGTTATTTTTAGGATTCTCTTTAAGATTATTCAAGATGGGTTCTTTAAACTACGGGGAGATGGAGTTGAAGTGATGCCCTAGGTGTATATCCTTATGTATGCACCCATCCAGGATTAGGACAACAATCATAACTCTCACTTGGGATTTGATCAGAGGCTCTAACTTGGAGGAAGAGGCCCTTGTATACATCCTCACATGACCTAATTAGTGGTTTGGTATTTAGATGCATCATAAAGGTACCTCTAGTGCAAATGGAGGGCTAATTAACCCTAATTGCAAAAGCAATTTTGTGTATCATTCTGGCTCTTTCTCATTTCCATGTTCTCGAGATTAAGTCCAAGGTCTTAGGAAATAAAGGGCCCCTAAATCCATAATAAATTAAGGGGGTTATGTGTAAGAATATTAATTAAGGTCAATTTTACTTCTGAAAAAGGCTACAAGCATAGTCTTGGGTTTGTGAAGCAACCATGTTATATGGATTGTATTTGAGTGAAAGTACCATTGGAACTAAATGTTAGGGACCTAAATAGACCCCACCTATGAGCATAGGTAACCCTTGGTCCCTTAAGTCATTTAGGGGGGTATTGTTAAGAATTTGAATCAACTACTCTTGCAGCCACTCTTGGTAGTTGGTGTAGTAGGATTGTTAAAACCTAGTGATTAGGTTACCCCTTGGGGTGTTGAGGTTGTGATAACCTAACCAAGTCCTTTTCCCACACTCATGATAAGTGTGAAGCACTTTGGCTCTGAATCAAGTAATTTTGGGGTGCATTTCCCTATTTAGGTCACTTAGAGGCTTCCACTTTCCCACTTTGCATCAATTTGGTCTTGTAGACCCAAGAGTAGCTAAATCCCAAATGGTCTAGGATTCCTTCTAGCCCTAACTAGAGTGTTTTTCAGACATAAATTTCAACTAAGGAATAATGTAACTAAATTTATTGGGTTTATAGACACCCTTTATGGACTTTTTAGACTCCCTAAAGCCTTAGCACCTCAATCCACTCCTTCACCCCTAAAATCTCACAAAGCACACATGCCCAATTAGCTAGTCTAGGCTTCATTTTTTAAGCAAGTTTTAGAAGATGGGTTCTTGGACTAAATGAAGAGCCTTGGATGGATTATCCTACCCAAAATTATTCTAGAAACACCTTTGGTTTGATCCCTCCACTCATATATTTCACATGCATGTGATTGTACTAATAGGCCAGGATAATTACATAGAGATAATTAGCCTAGGGCTTTGTCATACAAATAGAAGGACTAACTTTGAATGCTTGTGCCTTAGGATTCTTAAATACCATGATCCTAACTTGTATTTTCCAAGTGGTCAAGTAGATCCACTAGATAAATATCAAGTTAGGATCACATCTTTGTGACTGACCTAGTAAACCTTGTTTTCTCAGACAACAAGAATGTAAAATTGATAACTCTTAGAAAACATGATAAAAACACCTCAAACCAACTGCACTTCTTTAGAACTCAAGATGTCACAAACTTTTTCAACTGGATCCACAAGATGAATTCGTACTAGGCCGTACACCACCAAAATGATTCAAAACACTCTTCTATTTCCTTGCTTGAACATCAAACTCCATACACAGTGAATTCTTACCTTCATGGAAGGCATAAAATCTCCTAATAGAATAATCCAAGAATTTTAGATGCTTCAGAGAGTGTGTGAGGTTAGTTACAAAGAAGTTTTCATACTCTGAGCAACATTTTGCAAAAGTTTCTCATGCAACATTTTGCAAAAAGACAACTTTTAGGTAGTAAGTAACAGAGTTGCTAATTTGGGAAAAATCCAATCTCACCAACCTCCCAAGGTGTGGGAGAGGTCCAAAACATGACTAGGACCTAAACTAGGGACTTAGAAACATAACTTCTAACCACACACACAAAATCAACAACTAACAAGGTCTAACCGTGGTTTCAAGAACCTAGGTTTATAACTCACCTTAGGTCCTTCACTTTACATCAAAGACCCAAATAAAAAAACACACACAAGGGTTATCTCATGGATGTATCTTATTATAAACACAAAAGAAAGCAATTTAGGATCTTCAGGAGGTGCCCTACTCCATACTCCTCATGACAAAATTAACTCAAGTATCTTGAGTTGGAAGTTCTTCAAGGGGAAATCCTATCTTCTGAATATCTTCAGGGTTCATCCAAGTTGTATATTCAATGGGTTGGGTTTTCCATTTGACTAAGTACTCATAGTAAGTGTCTTTCCTAGTTTTATTGTTCAATCTCTTGTATAGTATGCTTTCAATCTCATGAGGAGTTTCTTGTGGCATGTCCTTAAGTGGTTGGAGTGTAGGAGGCTCTGGAGTATCTACAATATTAGTAGTACTAACTTCTCCTTTGTAGCATAGATATCTGCAGCATTGAAAATGGGTGATAATCCAATGTGGGAAGGTAGATCAATTTAATAGGCATTGTTGCCACATTTCTTCAAAATCTTGAAAGAGCCAAGATTTTTCATCATAGGATTTGTGTATTTCTCTTTAGGTAGTCTTTCCTTCTAGAGGTGGATCATCACTAAATCTCCCACCTTGAATTGTAGATCTCTTCTCTTCTTGTCAGTATGGGCTTTATATTTCTCAGTGGTATGCTGCAGTTTGATATGTACTTGGTCATGGATGTTCTTCATTACTTTGGAAAAGTATTCAGCTAGTGAACTACCTTTGTCCATGTCTTTGATATCTATGAGCTCCAATACTCCTCTAGGGTGAGTGCCATAGGCAAATTGGAATGGTGTTAAACTAGTACTCCTATTGATTGAATCATTGATTGAGAATTCTAGTTGTGCTATGATAGTGTCCCAAGTGGCTCCATGTTCTTCTGTGAGACATATCAAAAGGTTTCCAAGGGACCTATTGACAAATTCTATCTATCCATACAACTGTGGGTGATAGGAAGATGACAGAGAAACATTTGTTCCTAGTTTTCTCCATAATGTCCTCCAAAAGTGGCCTAAAAACTTAGGTTCCCTATCTGATATGATTGACAGTGGGAGTCCATTAAGCCTTATAACTTCTCTGATGAACAACCTTGCTATGTGAGATTCATCATGAGTTTTCCTAAAAGGGATATAGTGTTACATCTTTGAAAATCTATCAACTACAACATAAATGCTATCAAATCCAGACTTGGTCTTGGGAATACCTAGGACAAAGTTCATACTTACTGAATCCCATGGTTTGGTAGGGATGGGTCAAGGAGTGTACAATATAGCACTGGAGGTGTGTCCTTTTTCTTGTTGGAAAACTAAACAACTCTCCACAAAACTCCTAACATCTATTTGCAATTTGGGCCAATGGTAGAATCCCCTAACTAGCTCCAAAGTTTTGTCCACCCCAAAGTGACTAGCTAGGATTCCATAGTGCTTCTCTTTGATAATGTTCTCCCTCATAGATCCATTTGGGACACATAATGAACTCCCTTTGGAAATAATACCATCTTGCAAAATAAACTATGACAAATCAGTGTGGTATCTGTCTGTCATCTCCACTAAAATCTCATAAGCCACTTTGAAATCTTCATCTTTAGCATACATATCCTTCATGGAAATGAACCCCAACACTCTCCAACTGATAAATTTGTTCACAATCCCTTTCTTATTCTTGATGGAGAATGTGGAGGACTATAAGAACTCCATCCACTTCACATGTCTGTGATTAAGTTTCTCCTGCTTGTTTAGAAAGCTAAGTGCATGATTATCAATAAAAACAATAAATTCATTGGGAAATAAATAATGCCTCCACTTCCTAATTGACTGAACCATTGCTTACATTTCAAGGTCATAAGTAGAGTACTTTTGTTTAGCTTCACTGGGATTCTCACTGAAAAATCAATTGGCTTCTCCTCTTGGCTCAAGACTCCCCCAATGGCTTTATTACTTGCATCAAATTCTACTATAGAGACTTTGTGAAAGTCTGGTAGAACTAGGATGGGCTTCTCTACAATATTTTTCTTCAACAATTCAAAGGACTCATTAGATTCATTAGTCCATGTAAATATGCATTTTCTTCCACCTTTTATGGTGTTGATAATGGGAGCACAAATGCCACTAAATTTTTTGATGAATTTCCTATAAAATCTAGATAAACCATGGAAATGTTTTACCTTTGATGGAGTAGTAGGAGGTGGCCAATTGAGGATGGCTTAAAATTTGGTGAGATCCATCTTGAGACTAGTCTTGGAGATCAAAAAACCTAAGAACACAAGTTCTTCTTGAAGAAACACACACTTATCTATATTTATCTCAAACTTCTCCTCATGGAGTTTTCTCATCACCATGTCCAAATGCCTAAGATGTTCTTCCCTACTCATGCTAAAGATCAAAATATCAACAAGGTATACAACAAAAAATTTGTTAAGAAAAGGTTTCAATACTTCATTAATCAATCTCATAAAGGTACTTGGAGCATTAGAAAGGCCAAAAGGCACCACAATCCACTCATAGAGGCCTTTTGTAGTCTTAAATGTTGTCTTCCACTCATCTCTCTCTGTGATTATTATATGATGGTAGTCACTCTTGAGATCTATCTTGGAATAATAGCTTGCACCCCCCAAACAGTCCATCAAATCCTCTATTATAGGCATAGAAAACCTATATCTGATGGTTATCCTATTGATGGCCCTAGAATCTGTGCATAACCTCCATGTGCCTTCTTTCTTGGGTATTAGGTGTTAGAAACACTAAGAGGTGGGGGAATCAATGTTTGTCTATTTATCTTTATTTTAGCAATTTGAAACTTAAATCAAATAGATAACAATTGAAGCATAACATAATAACACATAACACAAGATATGGTTATGGGGAAACATTGATCTGAGGAAAACCCCAGTGGGAATTAGTACCCACAAATGATTGTACTAGTCTAATGAACTTGTTAGAGTTACTTTGCCCTGGTGGGAGAATTCTTTACAATGCAAGTACAATGACCCTATTAGGAGTCTTTAAAAAACCTTGTTAAAGGTGGTTGTCTCACTACCAGATCTCACTGGTCAATAGGATGAAGGCTACAAACTTCAGATAATAGATATACACTATATCAAAAAGATGAACTCTTGTTCTGACACTGTTGTCTGATTAGTTCCATTTATGCTCTGATGCTTTAATATATTGAAGACTCCTACTTCATACTAATTTTCTTATATTTCTATTTTTAATATCTTCTCTACTTATTTTCCATTCACACACTTAATACAAAAGTGCATGTCTAGTATATATACATGTCTGAATAGACGCGACCAAAAACATGGCCTTAGTCGGCCCAAAAACAACATACACAAAGCTTCCAAACAAATTGGCTTTAAGAATGTTTACATGAGTGTTAAAGACATATTTAAAAACATACTACAATAGGCACAAGGCCATTACAAAATAAAATATTATACGCTAATCTAAAATCTAAAGTCAACTTCACACTCAGTTTTCTGAACTGCTAGTGACACTTTAACCTACTATAACTTCTCCGTACTAAAATATCATACCATGTGTGTATAGTCTAAGATTAACAACATATCAGAAAGATTAAATATATAGGCATATATTTTGACTCAATCATAGGCACGTGCACTAGTGCTCTGATCAACTACATATCTCTGTACTACTCTATTTTCTATACTTAGCCAATTTTGATCTTCAAAGTTTACTGTCAATACTTCAGATGACTTTGTTGCCATAATGAAAATACAAAATAAGTCATCTACACCCTAAGTGTCAACTTGCCAACAATCTCCCCCTTTTTCATTAATGGAAACAAAGGAATGTGGCCAAGTTACTTAAACTTTAACTTAACAAAAAAAAACTATATATCATAACTTTAGCTATATACATCATACTCCTTATATACACTACTCCCCCTCTGACATTAATGACAAAGGTGTCAAAATTTGTAAGTCTTTAGGTACTTACTCAGAGTACACATCTAGATATGCAATCTTAAGAGTCTTGATCTCTTGCTGCCAAAATGCCTTCAGTGCATCAACAGTCTAAAGATGGGCGCATAAGGCATATTTAAGCTTCTCCATCTTTGTCAGAT
Source organism: Thuja plicata (assembly GCA_018584345.1). Classification (NCBI taxonomy): domain Eukaryota; kingdom Viridiplantae; phylum Streptophyta; class Pinopsida; order Cupressales; family Cupressaceae; genus Thuja; species Thuja plicata. The sequence goes on along the minus strand of MU228411.1, from coordinate 1,218,689 downwards.
CCATGTAGGGGCCTTGATCATATGTAAAAATTGTTGCATCTATCTATTTTATGTACTCATTCTAGAAAACTAAGGAGGTTACAAGTGCATTTCTTAGTTTTTTTTGCCTGATCCTTATCATTTTGATCTCTACCTTGGCATTTTCAATCTTTTATATCCGCCCTTGATAGATTTTGTTGCAGATTTAGATGTCTTGGGAGGATGTTTCAACTGATTTCCTGATGTTTTCAACCAGGATGTCTTTTTCTCCAATCTTCTTGATGTGCTCAGAAGTGAATTTTCTATTGGAAAGATTGCTACAATATAGACATTTGTTATTTTTTCATTGATGTCAAACCTTAACTAGTGAGACTATTGTTGAATGTTTGAGTACCATGTCTATTGATTGATGAATATTTGAAAGAATGGGATAATAAGAAGACCAAAGAAATTGTTGAGTTATGAGTATACACTAGGGTACTTGATCATTTGGCACTTTGGAAAAGTGATATGTTGTTTTTATATCACTGATAGTTCACTGGAAGGTCGATGTTGAGCAAAGAAAAGTCGATGCCGAGCAAAGAGAAAGGTGATACTGAGCAATGCAAAGATGATGTCGAGTGCCAGTGAAATGCCAAGGGAGACAGATAAAGCCAAACAATAGTATTTTGTTAATTGATGAGATTTGAGATCTATGGCTGACATAGTTGATTTTATTAGGATATGCATTGTTAATCAAGATTGGTCCACACTCATTTAATGCATAGGAAACCATTATTATCCCATGGATTCAATGTTTAATTAATGACTGTATTGGAGAAGTAAATTAAATGTAATGATGGAAAGATCCATTGGATCTCACCTAACCTAAGATCTATGATCTTGATTAAGTGGAAAATGATTTATCTAACCTAGATTAAGAGGTATAATATAGCCTACTGTGGTTATTGTTATTGTATCTGAGTGTATGAAGAAGTTGAATGCAAAGTATTGCATGGTTAATTAACTAATTGGTGAAAACCTAGCAGAGAAGGCTGAGTAGAGAAGTAGAGTGATTACTTGATGGATTTCCAAGTAGATCTAAAGTTTGAGATGAAAATGGAGGCCACTCAGTGAATTAGCATTAAAGCTGAAATTGGATCTAGATTTTCAAAGTAAGTTGTATGTGTCAGATCACACCTTCTGATTACTTTCTAACCATTGTATCCATTCAAATCCTTTAACCAGGTTGACCTAACAGTCATTGTATAAATCCTTTGAACAAGGTGACATTCAGATTGGAATGTTCTAAGTCCTATAACAAGGCCACTCCTGACAGGGTGTTTAAATCCTTTAACCATGTCACATTTGACAGTGTGTTTTGTAACCTTTAACAGGGTTGACTCCTAACAGGGCATCACTTCAGAAGAGTGAAATTTTGGTAGCATGTTACTAGTGGTTTTTCCCATATTGGGTTTCCACATTAAATCATGGTGTCAAAATGTGTGAATTTTATTTTTGTGTTTTACTGTTAAGTTTCTGGAAGCTTATTTCATTAGTATAGTAAACTGCACACTTTTGTTGTTTATTGCTGCTAAGAAAATCTAAGTTGTTCAAGTTGGTTTAAAGTTTTATATGGGCACATCTGGACCTGAGGATAACTGTTTCACCCCCCAGTTATTCTAAATTCATTCTAACAATTGGTATCAGAGATTTTTCTCTTGAAAAATTTTGAAGGTACATGGAGATAAAGATCAAGATGTATAAAAGGGATGGACCGAAGATAAACAAGGAAACCTTTCCTGCATGTCAAAGTTTCATGAAACTTCGCTTGGCTGGTATTGGTGATTTTGCAAAATGACATATTGAAATAGAATATGTAGCCCCTATTGGAGTTCTAAATGCTGCACAATTAAGAGAAAAGCATGAACATAATCAAGCAATGATGGAACTTGAATCATCTCTAAAATATCATAAATTTGAGGACATCAAGGATTGTATAAGCGCAAAATAGATGTGGGATTCCCTTGCAACCAATATGGAGGTGATACGAATGTACTAAAAGCCAAATCTGAAAGCTTGAGAGGTAAGTTTGATGATTTAAAAATGCAAGAAGGAGAAAATATAGTGTAATATTATGATAGGATAAAGGAAGTTGTAAATGCTATTAGAGGAGCTAAGGGAACCATTTATGATGACACTATCATGATAGAGGTATTGAGAACACTTCTTCCTATTTATGCTATTAAGGTATCTGAAATTCAAGAACTGAGATGTACTCCTAATAACAATTTGACTCTGGAAATTTTGGTAGGCAGACTTACTGCATTTGAGATGTCAAATTTTGATAACTATACTCCACAAGCTATTGAATTTGCATTCAATTCATATATGGTCATCAGCAAATCAAGGAAAGGAAAGAAATGTGTGGACAGTGATAGTGACACCTTAGATGATGATCTAGCAAAGCTTGAGGCACTTATGGAAAGGAGGCTAGCTAGAGGAAAAGGAAAATTCAGAGGTAAACTTCCTATTATTTGTTTTTCTTGTAACAAAGTTGGTCATATTGCTGCTAGATGTCTTGACAAGAATGAGAAAGATGAAAGAAGAGACAACAATTACAAAGATAGAAAGGATGACCAAGACTATAGAAAGTACAAGGATTACAAAGACAAAGGTAAGAAATCTTGTTATATAGTTGAAGAAGCTTCTGACAGTGAATCTAATAAATCTGATGAAAATGATATAGAAGTTGTGTATGTTCCAATGCAAGATGATTCTGATGATGATGAGAAAACTGCACTAATTTCTTATATGAGTAAAGGTGATCATTGGATTATTGATAGTGGTTGTTCACATCACCTTATTGGTGATAAGGACAAATTTGAAACCTTAGATCAATGCAAAGGTGGGTATGTTAATTTTGGTAATGATACACCTTGTAGAGTTAAAGGGAAAGTATCAATTCAATTGAGTAACAAGATTATATGTGATGATGTGTATTGGGTTGATGATCTTAAGTATAACTTGCTGAGTGTTTCACAGCTGACACTTCTAGTTACAGAGTTGAATTCCATCATAGGAAAGCAAAGATCTATGATGCCAATGGAGAATTAGTTAGAGGTGATGAGAAAACAAAAGGTAACATGTTCTATCTAGATTTAGCTAAAGAAACATGCTTGTTTGTACAATATAATGATGTTTGGTTATGGCATAAAAGGATATGTCATGTCAACTTTGATAACTTGGTAAGAATAAGTAAATTGAAAAAGGTTAGAGGGCTGCCTAAGTTAATGAAACCTGAGAATGAAATGTGTAAGCAATGTCAATTGGGAAAAATGACTAAATCTAGTTTTAAGAGAAAAACTCATACTTCTGAGAATATTTTGGAATTGATTCATACTGACCTTTGTGGACCTATTGGTGAGAAAAGTTACTGTGGAGACAAATATTTTATTTTGTTTGTAGATGACTACTCTAGGATGACAACTGTTATGTTTCTCAAAGAAACATTTGATGCATTTCAGTTATTTAAGTGGTACTTGGCAAAAGTTGAAAAGGAAACAGGTAAGAGTCTAAAATGTCTAAGATCTGACAAAGGAGGTGAGTTCATTTCTAATGAGTTTAACATGTTCTGCAATGACTGAGGGATAAAAAGATAGATTTCCACACCTAGGACACCACCACAGAATGGTATAGCTAAAAGAAGAAATCGATCTATCATGGATTGTGCCAGAAAATTAATGATGGAGAAAAATGTTGCACAAAAATATTGGAGAGAAGCCGTAAGTACAACTATTTATACCTTGAATAGAGTACAAGTCAAGAAAGGTAAAAATACTACACCTTATGAGCTATGGTATGGATATGCACATACTGTAACTTATTTTATAGTCTTTGGGAGTAGATGTTTTATACTGAAGGATAACATAAATGGTAAACTTGATGCTAAAGGAGAAGAAGGCATATTTCATGGATATTCTACCAAGAGTAAGGCATACAAATGTTTGAATTCTAACACTAAAAAAATTGTGGAAAATGCAAATGTTAGAATTGATGAATATGCAGAAAGAAATGAAGCTGAAAGCATGATTGAGCCTAAAAGTTACAAATCATTCACTTATCCTGAAGAGGAGGATTCTAACAAAACTGAAAAATGAAGTTGCCGACCAACAGTCTGCACCTGCTAAGACATAGAATTAAATCACTGGGCAACATGAGGTGACTGTCGAGCTATCTGATGGAGATGTCGAGTCATATTTTCACCCTGAATTAAACACGGATGATCAAACTAAAGCTAAGAAAGAGCCTACTTTGGAAAAATACGTAAGAAGGCACTATAAACTGATCAAATCATAGGCTCAAAGGATTTTGCAGTTATGATAAGAGGAAAATTAAGAGAAGACACATGTTTGCTATGTGATTTTGAGCCTAAGACAGTAAAAGATGCTTTGGACAATGAAGACTAGATTCAAGCCATGAATGAAGAGATAGACCAGATTGAAAAGAACAAGACATGGACACTAGTACCGAGACCTGACAAAAAAAATGTAATTGGTACAAATTGGGTATTCATAAACAAGATGAATGAACATAGAGAGGTAACAAGGAATAAAGCAAGACTGGTATTCAAAGGTTATGCACAAGAGGAAGGAATTGACTATGGAGAGACATTCACCCCATTTGCAAGATTGGAGGTGTTGGTTGTATTCTAGGTTTTGCTACTTTGCCCTAAAATTTTTGTTGCCTTCATGCCAATTTCTATCCCAAGTCAGAAAGTATGTCCCATTTTTGAATTATTCCTGTGAAATTTTTGTGTTGTTTAGGTCAAAATCCCATGAACAGTGTAAAAACCCAAAACCCTAAGCTATCTTCTAAGTCAAAATGCAAGAAAGCCCTAAAATGTCAATCAAGTTTCTAATTTTGCATTACCTTTTTGAAAAACTTAAGTCATGTGCCTTTTAAGATGGTCGCCTAGTCGCTTGATCCTAGAAGCATATTCCTTTTAGTTATGAGACTTGGAAATTAACTGTTGTCGGGATGTATCTTGAAGAAACAAAATATTCCTTATTTTTTATGAGACTTGGCAGAACCCTTCTGTCGTGAAGTCTCCTAATGCAGAAACATGTCATCAGCCAACATCTAAGCAAACAGTTAAGTCGCGGTGTCGTGCAAAGATTCCAACAGTTAGTGATTTGTTATGAGACTTAGTGATTGCTTTAGTCACAGGGTCTCCAGATTAAAATGCAGTTAAATGACATGTTAAAAGTTTGTGTCACTGAGTCTCCAAGTAAAATGATGGTTAAGTAAAAGATGCCAAGACTTCGTGACAAACTACAGGGTTTAGAGTATATGGAAGTTGGGTTGTCGCTAGATTAAGATGCTAAGTTAGTGTTTAATTAGTGATCCAGAGACAAACTATTGAAAGAGACACGTGTCAACAATGAGAAGAATGAAGGCTAGTCGCATGGTCTCCCAAAAATAAAACGTCATTTGGTGATTAAGAGACTAAAAGTTATAAATTTATATATAGTCGTGTAGTTTCTAAATGATTTAAAGTTTTTAAAATATACTCATCGACTTAGCACAGCTGTCAAATGCAAAATGAGAAAGGATCAACAGTAGTCACTAAGTCTCCATTAAATTTGCATGAGAAGAAAAAGTTCTTGCGATAATGAGATAACCTTTAGTCGTGTAGTCTCTGAATTAAAATCAAAAGGTAAAGGTTGTCGTGTAGTCTTTGAAAGAAAAATCAGATAGTATTTTTAATCAGTGATTGAGCGATTGAGATTAGTCGCGGGGTCTCATGAAGAGAAATAAATACTCAGTGACTTGGCGATAATAGTTAAAGGTAAAGATAACCTTCAGTCGTGGGTCTCCAAATAAACTATCAGTTAATAATTTCATCTAGCAACTTTGATTCATCTAGTCGCGTGATCGCCAAAAGTTAACTATGGTTAGCTAAGTAAATAAAATCACATAGTCACTAGATCTCCAAAAGAATTGAGGGTTAAGATATTTGGTCAGTGACAAGGAGATACTGCATAGTCACGTGGTCACTGAATATGAAAAATATAAAAGGTGGCAATTACTGACATGACAACATGGAAGATTTAGCATCCAATGAGAATTCAGAGGATTAATTACTATATGAAAAAGGGTAGTTGAGATGTCTGACAGAGAACCAATCATATGAAGACATGTCACCCTGTTCAAATTTTATAAAGGTTTTTTTTAAGACGCATATATATGATTTTTATTTCCTCTCACACTCATGAACTACGGCTCAAATTTCAATTAATTCCATAGCATGTTAACTTGAAAGAAAAATTGATTGTTTTTCCAATGATGAGCTATGTACTTGGGAGAGTTACCATAAAGAGTTGATTGCAGGTTCATTTCCACTTATCTTGCATCCAAAATTGTAGAGTTAAGAAGTGCTAGGTCTTTTGTGTTCAGAAGGCAGAAATTGATCAGATGCAGAGTAATTCTCTGGTTATTAATTTTTCTGAATTGTTAAGTAGTGAACTGAGGAGAGCAGTGAGTTCTGAGAGGAGATTTGTTTCAATATCCATAAAGGAAGGGTTGAAATAGAGCAAGATGAGATAAGGACAAGAAGATAAAGAATTTAGGAGTTACTAAATTTAGAGAAACAAATAAGGAGAAATGGATTATCATTTGGAGGGTTTTACCCTGACTTACCTTATTTTGACAAGATCAAGGCCATGCTTGACAATTTTTATGTACTCTATGAATAGTTGGATAATGTTTTAGATAAGAATGGAGCAAAGGAGCTTGAATATTTAGAATCAGAATATGAGAGTGATAGTGATGGTGATTATGTCTGTCCACCTCAATTTGATCAACCTCAACAAGATGTTGCAGAGGTAGCACAAGTACAAGGATAACAAGGCCACATCATTAACCTAACTAAAGTATCACAACCAGATGATGTAGAAGAGCCTGCTACAAAGAGGCAAAAATTTGACCCTGGTCAGACCTCCTCTATAGGAAAGAGAAGAAAAGAGATAGAACAAGTGCCCTCATTCCTGGAAATAGATTATATGATCATAATCTAAGGAAGATAATTAGATAGGGGAAGAGGCAACAATAGGACAAGGAAGAAAATATAGAGTTGCCTCTTAAGGCATGCATTGATGAAAGATTATTGCATCAGTAGTAGTTTCTAAATGATGACAAGTTTGTCAAGACTGATGAGTTTAAATATTTCTTGAGGTGGCATAAGAAAGAAAAAATAAGGGCACAATTGAAGTCAGATGGAGAGGAGACAGTCACAAATGAGGCTTTGTTAGCTCTATAGGCCTATGACCCTGACAATGAGGATGTCTCTCCAGAAGAGGCAAGGAAAATGGTTTTGAATAGTGGCATTTTGCTTGCTTAGGGCTAGGAATTAGGCTCAGCATTTATTATTGATCAGATTAGGAAGCAGCCATACCTCAAGTTGGCAAGTGAGGTTCAAATGGGTGACATGATAAAAGGATTTGGGTATAGTCCAAAATCACAAGCCTTCGCCATGTGGAGCTTTTGTCCCAAAGACCAGAAGCCTCAACTAGTAAACATTCAGGAAAACATGGTGGGTAATCAAATGGTATGGACTATGCAGAACACTAGATATTTGGATATTTCTTAGATTATGACTCATTGGGCTCACTTGAATGAAGACAAGAAAAAACAATTTTCTGAGAAGTGTAGCATTCTGATTGAGGAAACCAGTGCCCTAGCAAAAGATAAGGAATTGTGCCACATAAAGATACACCAACAAAACCAGGTAATTATTGAATTGATAAAGCAACTAGAAGAGAAACCTGAGGTGGTTTTTGTGCCTCCAGAACAACCTTTACAGATAGAGAAAAGGTAGAATCAGAGGAAGTGGCTAAGGTAGAAGATATGGGAAAAAAGAAAAATGAGATAGCCCTAAATGCATTCTGTAGCATAGGATTGATATACTCAAGGAAAAAATAGATGTCATCCTAAATGATTACAATAAATTTCCCACCTTGCATACAAAAGTGACAGGGTACATTGCCACTTTGAACCCTTATTTTGTTAATTGGTCTCCTAGGGTCCAATTATTTGAAAAACTTGCCTATTTGTAGCCTCTTATGTCAGATTTGCCTAAAATTGTGACAGAGGTGGAGGATGAAATTAAGAAGGTTAATATAGCCTTATCTTTCTTTAAAGGCAAGCTAAATTAGATTAGGGCTAAGTTGAGCCTATTTTCTCTGGAGTTTGATAGATTTTTTCTCCATTGAAAGGAGAAGATGATCAAGTTAAGGCTTTAGAAGCCTAGAAAAGTGAATTTGATAGCAGAATGCCCAGCAGTGAGGCATTTATTTTAGGATCAGATTTAGATTTGGAAGACTTCAATAAGATTTTGGATGAATCCTTCAAGGAAGAAATTGACATGAAAAAGTTCTTAATGGATGTTAAAAGCATTACAGATGTTAGATGGGAAAGATAGAAGGTACAAATATAGAGTACATAGAGCTCTAAATGGCCTACAGAAGATGAAGTGACAACATGGGACCTGATGACCAAACCAAAGAAAAAGAAGCCTGTGGTAGTAGAGGAGGAAATCCTAGATGAAGAATAAAGGGGAACACTTGGCGCCTGGCCATTGAGCACAAGGAGGTTAGTTATTACTAAAGACAAGTGTATGTTAGCTTGAATTGGTGATCACTTGATCTCACAATGAATATTAGATTCTATCCTGAATACTGTCAGACAGAGGCGCCAGATTCTAGATGAAGACAAAAGAATGTCAGATCTTATCCCATGTTCTTGTCTCTCCACCACTTCTACATTCTCTTTCTTTGTCTTTTCTATAATTTTAGGGTTAGGTTCTTCAAACCATCTAAATCTTGTTGCATCCTAATTTTAAGTATTCCAAGATGGTTAAGGACCTATATATAGATCAAAATTGTAAGAGCTAGGAGGGGATAAAATATATTGAAAATCAGACTTTCTTGATTTATGTCTGTGTCTTCAAGCTTTTCATGTATTGAAGTAGAAACATATGAATAAAATACAGTGTAACTTTAATCTATCTTATTGTTGTCTCTTCACTTTTTATGTATGATCTTTTATGTTTAAATCTATAAGGCATTTTTAAGCATATTGGTTACAAGGTAGCTATCTGATTTCTTGCAAGTTTCTTTCAAGGAAAGAACTAAGTTTTGTGAGTAGTTTCAGGGAGCATAACAATATTTAAGGATTTGATACAATATTCTAGAGGTGAAAGGATAGTTTGTAAGGCATTTTATCCGAGTTTCATGTAGGTTGTAAGGAAACTTACAGTATTTTGTTTTGTTTTTCTATGGATCTTTATTTATTGACTCTATAAGCCCAAGGATAGGAATTGGTCTAGAAATTGGTTTGGTAATCTATCATCATCCACATATTCAATACTATTTAAACCAATTAGTTTTAGAATATTTGTGTAGAATCAATTGTACTCACATGTGATTATAGTTGAATTTTGTCAATTTCTTAAAGAGTAAATCAATAGGTTATTCCTCCTAGATTCACAAGAATTGCAAAAGGAAAGAAAGATGAAATTCCCTATTATGTTGCTGTCTGCTATCACAAAAATATTGATTTGGATTTTCAAGCTTGTTCTCACAATAGTCATAGTTATTTGCATTGTTATATACATGTCCATCTAAAAATAGAGCATTTAGCACATGAGTAAAATCCACTCTAAAGATACTGTCAAGTCAGTAATCAGTCATAGGTAAGACCTGCCTGAGTCAGTGGATCTCAAAAAAGAAGGAGGTGATAATAGGTATCCCCAGTGTTATCAAAATACCTCATCAATTAGTGTTTTTCTCTTGCTTGAGTTAGAGTACCAAAGGCATTGGGAGTCATAGAGTTATCTTAGTATTCAAGCATCTTTAAAGGCCCTACAAGAAAAAACTCTAACAAATTGGTGACTGTACTGAGAAATTTAAGATTTTTACAAATCATACCAGCTGTAGTTGTCAAAATTATTCTTTGATAAGTATTCATTCATCCCAAATCATTGGGTGGCAACTCTAAAAGGAAATCTCTGAGATTAGTGCAAAGTTGATAAATATCTTTCAGAATGAATACTAGGTCAAGGATGAGAAGTGATCCTGAGAAGGTTCTATATGGTGGAATCCCACCATCCTCAAGGATGGAAATGTCTTTGATAAAAAAGAAAAACCAAGTTAGTATGGATGAAACCCCTCCAAGAGGTAAATAGGGTAATGTTAGGAGAGACATGAATAGTAATCAACATTCTCATTATGGAAATACTTCAGAGTATGAAGAAGCTATTGAAAGAGTATTAGAGACACCTACAATTACTTCTACTTCAAATGAGAGAGAAGAGACAAGTACATCTAGTTCAGATTCTGAAGATGCTCCCTCTGATATGGTAGAAAATGAAAAGAAGTTCATCATGAAGCAACTTGCCCTAATTTAACAAATGAAAAGGGAGAGAGAAATGAAAAAGAACAAACATGAGCATAAGGATGTTGATAAGAGCAAAAGAAGATCTTCAAGACATCAAAATATGAAAGATACATAGAGGTCTCAAAAAGATAAAGAAATACCACTCACTCATAAGGCTTCTACTTCACAAAAGGATAAAGGTAAGCAAAAGATAAGTGAATACATAAATCAAGAACCTAAGTTTCATAAGCCTTTAACTGACCAGATGTCCAAGTTAGACATTGACTTGGAGAAATTGAGAATGGAAAAAGAAACCATGGAAAAAATGTTATAAAAGGCACAAATGGAAGCTACAATAGTTGAAATGAAGAAAAAGATATATTTTTTGCAGTCTTCAAAATATTCTCATGCTGGGCCAGAAAATATTACTACTTCTAAAGCCAAGGTCACCACTTTCAAGGAAGATGGTAGTTTTCAAAGGACACCACTGCATACTGAAAGGTATAAACAATTTAATTTTGTTGGTATCACTGGATATCCTAATGTTTTCCCTAAAGATGTGGGTGATATAGGAGAGAAGCTCCCAAAGTTTGCAGGTAACAATGTTATTTCTTGTGAAACACATTTAAGAAAGTTCATTGATTTTGTTGATGATTTAAATATCACTCATGAGGATGTGTTAATGAAATTATTTGTTCAGTCTTTAGTGGAAGATGCAAGAGAATGGTTTAGGAGCCTTTCTAATGGATCTGTTGTTTCTATGGATGAGTTGATTGAGTTATTTAAGGATCAGTGTGGAGATAAAACAAATAAAGGCTTTTTGTTGAATGAGTTCAACAATATCAAAAAGAATTATAATGAAGAGGTCACAGAGTTTAATATAATATTTCAAAGAGCTATGCACAAGCTATTTCAGAAAATAAGGCTGGATGAAGAGGTATGTCTAGCAACTTATTTGAATGCCTTTGATTCTAAGATGGGATATGCTCTTAGAGATAAAAATCTTGGAACTCTTACTGATGCTTATAAGATAACAGTGAAAATTGAAATGAACAAAAGAGTATCTGGTAAGTTGAATAAGAGGGATGACTCAAGGTTTAGTAGGAGCAATTTAAAAGAACTAGAGTATAAGGAATATAGGGCTCCTTAGAACAATAGGCATTCTTATAATCCTACATACAATCCTCAAAATAGAATGCAGAACCATCCTTATGGAACTCAATTCAAGGATGGGAAGCCTGTTATTCTGCCTAGAAAAGAAAAGATAGATAATAGAACTCTAGACCCTCTACGCAAAAATTTTGTCCATTTTTGCAATGATGACCCTTGGTGTGAGGCTTGTGAATCCCCTCATAACCCTGATTTTTGTATTGTTTCCTTAGATTTGAGAGTAAATGAAGAACATGGAAATGATGAGGGTGAACAGTGTGATCATAGTATGACAAATACTTACACATGCCATGATATAGATTCAGACAGTGAAAATCAAAATCATGATTCTTGTATTTCACAAAGAAGGGTAGAAAATCATCATCAACAAATCTTATCTAATAGTGAAACTGAGGGAACTGATGATCATATAAGATGTTATGATCAAGACAATCAGGATGTTCCACTTATTAGAAAAGCCTCAGATGAAGAGAAAGCTAGGATAATTGCAGATTTAGGGAACACAGCTAGAAATAACTACCATAAGAAGAAGAAGAAGAAGAAGAAGAAGAAGAAGAAGAAGAAGAAGAAGAAGAAGAAGAATATTTCTAACTGTGTTCCCAGGGTCACCCTAAATCTAACATCAAGGAGGAGAAGAAGAAGAAGAAGAAGAAGGTAGTTATTTCTAACTGTGTTCCCAGGGTCGCCCTAAATCTAACATCAAGGTGCAAAACTTCAACAAAGACTTAGAACTCCTAATATAAGTGCTTGAAGACTTCAAATAGACCCCAAGGGTTAGGAATCCAACAATGGATTTGGTCTTCTAGACCCAAGAATAGCCGAATCCCAAATGATCTAGGATTCCTTGTAGCCCTAACCAGATGGTTTTTTGAACTTAACTTTCAACTAATGAAAAGTCTGACTGAACTAATTGGGTTTATAAACACCCTTTATGGACTTTGTAGAACCCCCAAAGCCTCAGTACCTCACTCCACTCCTATACCCCTAAATTCTCATAAAGAACAAAGGCCTAATTAGCTAGTCTAGGTTTGGTTTGTTAAGCAAGTGTTAGAAGATGGGTTCATGGACTGAATGCAAAGCCTTGGATGGATTCTCCTACCACCAATTAGTCTAGAAACATGTTTGGTTTGATCCCCCCACTCATATATTGCACATGCATGTGACTGTACTAATAGGCAAGGCTAATTACATACAGATAATTAGCCTAGGGATTTGTCATACAAATAGGACTAAATTTGAATGATTGAGCCTTAGGATTCTTAAACACAATGATCCTAACTTTTATTTTCCAAGTTTCTAAGTAGATCCACTAGATAAATCTGAAGTTAGGGTCACATCTTTGTCACTGAACTTGTAAACCTTGTTTTCTCAGACAACAAGAATGTAAAATTGGTAACTCCTAGAAAACTTGATAAAAACACCTCAAACCAACTACAATGTTTTAGAAACTCAAGACGTCAAAAAATTCTACAACTGGATCCACAAGAGGAATCTGTACCAGGCTGTACACCACCAGAATGACTCAAAACACTCTTCTATTTCCTTGCTTGAACATTAACCTCCGTACACAGTGAAATATTACCTTCATGGAAGGCATCAAATCTCCTAATAGCATCATCCAAGAATTTCAGACACTTCAGAAAGTGGGTGAGGTTGGTTACAAAGAAGTTGTCATACTCCGAGCAACATTTTGAAAAATTTGCTCATGCAACATTTTACAAAATGACAAATTTTAGGCAATAATTGAAAGAGTTTCTAATTTGGGCAAAATCCAACCTTACCAACCTCCCAAGGTGTGGGAGAGGTCCAAAACATGACTAGGACCTAAACTAAGGACTTAGAAAAATAACTTCTAACCAGACATGCAAAATCAACAACTAACAAGGTCTAACCATGGTTTCAGGAACCTAGGTTCATAACTCACCTTCGGTTCTTCACCTTACATCAAATACCCAAAAAAAAAAACACACACAATGCTGATCTCATGGATGCACCTTATGACAAACACAAAAGAAAGCAATTTAGGATCTTCAGGATGTGTGTTGCACCAGTATGAGTGGCTTGTAATTCCATTTGGACTCTCAAATGCCCCATCTACATTCATGAGGTTGATGAATGAGGTCCTCAAAGACTATATTGTAAATTTTGTAGTAGTTTACTTAGATGATATACTAATCTACAATAATAAAAGATAAGATCACTTCAAACACTTGGAAATAGTTTTTAATAAGCTGCAGGAGAAGTTGATGATCAAGTTAGAAAAGTATGAGTTCATCAAGATAAAGATGGTATACCTTGGTTTTGTACTATCTTAAGGTAACCTAAAGATGTTTCCAATCAAAGTGGAAGCCATTTTAAATTGGCCCACTCCAAGGACAAAAACAAAGGTAAGGATTTTTCATGGCCTGGTCCAATATTATAGAAATTTTATCAAACAATTTAGTGCAATTTGTGCTCCCATGTTTGATACTATTAAAGGAGGTATGAAGACTAAGTTTGCATGGAATGAAAAAGTTGGCCATGGTTTTGAATTTCTAAAGAAAATATTTCTACACAACCTATTTTGTTCTTTCCAAGCTTTGAAAAGTTACTTACAGTAGAACGTGATGCCAGTAATGTGGCAATTGGTGCTATCTTAAGCCAAGAGGGAAGACCAGTGGCTTTCCATTCAGAGAAGTTGAGTGAAGCTAAGAAGAAATATTCTTCTTATGAACTATAGATGTATGCTCTAATTTAGGCACTGAGAAAGTGGAGGAATTATTTTCTTCCAAAAGAGTTCATAGTCTTTTCTGACAATAAAGCATTAAGTTTCTTCAACTCCCAAGAGAAACTCAGTCACAAGCATATGAAGTGGGTTGAGTACCTACAAGCATACACATTCACTATCAAACACAAGAATGGATTGTAGAACAAGGTTGCATATTCCTTGAGTAGAAGAGCCTTGACTATCTAGGAGATACAACTTCAGAGAATGGGAATAAACAACTTCAAGGATCTATATGGTGATGATGAAGACTTTTCAGACATCTATAAGGTATGCCTAGAGTATAAGAACCACTTTCATAGTAAATATTGTAAATATACTTTGCAAAGTAACCTCCTATTTAAAGGAATTCAATTATGTGTCCCTAGAGGGTCTATAAGGGAGAATTTGATTTAAGAGAAACACAATGGTGCATTGAGTGGCCATTTTGGGGTCAGTAAGACACAAGAACTTGTTCAAAGATTTTAATTTTGGCCAAAGATGAATGTTGACATTAGGAAGTATGTTGAAATTTGTATTGTGTGTTAGAATGCAAAAGGAGCATCTTCTAATGCTAGCCTATTCCAACCACTTCCTATTCCAATCAGACCATGGGAATGCTTGAGCACGGACTTTGTAGTTGGGTTTCCTAAGTCAAGATAGGGAATGGATAGTGTCTATGAAATAGTGGAAAGATTTAGTAAGATGGCTCACTTTTTACCCTGCAAGACAACCAATGATGCTATTCAAATAGATTCTCCTTTATGTAAAGAGGTAGTCATAATACATGGATTTACCTTGAGCATTTTGTCAGACAGAGACACCAATTTTATGAGTCATTTTTGGAAGACTCTATGGCATAAGTTGGGCACCAAATTATCTTTTGGATCTGCATACCATCCTTAGACTAATGGCCGAATGGAGGTAGTTAATAGGAGTCTTGGTAATCTCCTAAGATGCTTAACAAAGTATTATGGTCAAATATGGGACCAACTAATAGGCCAAGCTGAATATGCCTACAATGATACTGTGAACATGACTACTAGTAAGAGTCCCTTTGAAATTGTGTATGGCCTACACCCTAGAGGCATTTATGAGCTCAAAGAACTAAATAATGGAGTAAAAGGGAGTGGATATGCTAAGGACTTTGCCTATGCTATGCAAGAGGTCCATGATATAATCAAGAAGACACTAATTGAAAATACTAAGAAAATCAAGAGTAAGGTGGATGAAGGAAAAGGGATGTCAAATTCAAGATTGGGAATCTAGTGATGGTACACCTCAATAAGGCTAGACTATAAAAATGAATCCCCCACAAGTTGCTGATGAGATGAATTGGCCCCTGCACTATACTAGCCAAATATGGAGAAAATGCTTACAAGGTGGAGTTAAAAGAGAATAGTGGCTTGTCACCTATCTTTAACATTGCAGACTTGGTCTTATATAAAGGAATAATACCTGATCCAGATCAGAGCTCTGCTAAAGTCATCCAAGAGGTAGAATAACTCCATTTTCCATCTACACCAGTCAAGAAGGCAGACTGCATACTAAAATCCTGAATTTGCAAAAAGACTAGAATGAAGGATTACAAAGAACACCTAGTGAAATGGAAAGGACAACAAGATGTAGATGAAACATGGATAAAGGAGTCAGAGTTCAAAAGGCTGGGCATTGACTTTGACTTACTCATTCTGGGAATGGATTTAATTCTTTCACTTAGGGAGGTTAATGGTGCAGGAGAACCTAGGCTAACCTCTAAGCCCTAGAATGTTTTGGCTTGTAACTAACCTTATCCAAGTTAGTGTGTGTTTAATTTTTACCTTAGTAGGTCTTGGAAGCTGTGTTACTAGGTGGATTGATAATTAGTGTCAAATCCAACCTAGTCTAGTTAGTTTACTTTAATGCATAAATTTTTCTTAGGTAGGGAAAATGAGTCTTAATAGGTCCTAGAGTTAGTTAGGATTGGGAACATGCCTAAAAAGGCCTTAATAATATATATTCCTCATACTAAGCATAGTAGAGGTCATAAAATTTAGTTTCAAGCATTTGTGTTAAAGATACTACAATGTCGTCATCACAACATTTTGCATTGTTGCAGTGTTGCATGCAACATAGACAACATTTGGATTCCTCTTGATATGGAGATGATAAATCAATGATAGTGGCCTAAAATGGTGGAGGAAGTATACTAAGATGCCTGAGGACTCATTTCCTAAGGAAGATTCAATGTAAGCAAGTTTTTGGAGTTGTAAGAAGCTCCGTAATTCTAGGTTTGAGAAATATTTGAGCATTTTTGAGTTATAGAGTGATTAGTTGGATTAAATTGGTCAAAGTAGTGTTGGATCTATGTTAAATAGTTAGTTTTAATACTCTTCCATTCAGTGTGCAAGTACTGTAGAGTTGATTTAGTAGGATTCATAAATTGATTAAGATATAGGGAGTTTGTTGGTCCAGTCTAGAGTAGTTTTCTTTTCCATGGCTCCGCCATGAAATCTAATCATGGGAAACTCCTAAGGGTGGATGAATATTTTAAGGGAGACTATGTATAATGTAAATATACAAAGAGAGTTACTGAAGAGTTGATCTACTATTTTTAAATTTATGCCCTAGGCGAGCAAGGTATGTCTGGTTAGGGGTGTAAGAGAGTAAGAATCAAGTGTCATTACAAAGGAGTGTGTGAGGGAAAGAAACCAAGTGTGGGTTCAGGAGCCTTGGGGTCTAATTTATCCTTTCCTATGAGAATAGATCCTATCCAATCCATCTTGACACATTTCTAGCAATAAATTAGTGTGTCACTGTCAATGCTTGAAAATAGGCCTAAAAGACCTACATTTCAGGATAGTAGTGTACAAATGGTTTGAGGAGACAAAACCTTGAAAATATTTAAGTTCTTGGAAAAGGGTATCTGATTCCTAGGTTTATTTTTATAGTTGTGTGGAATTTTTTGAAAAGAATCCAAAAAAAACCTCTGGATAGGGCTACTAGACCTAATAGGTTCAAAAGCATTATGAAGGTGGAACTCGATCAATTTAGAATAAAAAACCCATTCAAATGGGATTCAAAAGATGTCATATGTATGTCTTGAAGGAAAACATGTCCTTTCTAGCACTTGTGAATATGTTTGTGAAGATTTGAGCTTTGAGTCATCCAAGGAAGCATAGAGACAAGGAGTACTTTTAATCATGGATATCTTTCAAGATTGAGAACAAAGTAACTAACTCTAAGTGTGGAGTTAGAATGGTCTTAGGGTGTGAAGACTCAAGACTTTGGTGGATTCTAGAAGATAATTAGGATCCTAGGTAGACTTAGGCAAGTTAAGACCTTAGTTGAGTAGTACAAGCCAATCTTGGAACACTTACATCACTTAAGACATGTCCTGACCTAATTGCAAGGTTGTACACTTTTTGTACGGATATAGATATGTGAAATCAAGAATTTGACTTGTTTTGTTTGTAAATTCAGTTACTTTCATGACAATATGTAGTTAATGGATTGAAACCAATAATGTAATTCATGCATGGGCTAGTTTAATTTGTTTTCTAGTTTTTTTTGCAAGTAGATAGGCATTTTGAAGTTCTATGTGTTATTTTTGTAAATATTTTATGTTTAGCACTTTCACTGGTCTGATCTAGGTAATTTGTTAAAGATGGAAGTCTAACTCACTTTCCCACCATCCATTCTATATGGCCCCTTAGGAATAACTATTAGACTCCATGTACATATTTTATGTAGGAGCTTAGGCTCTCAAATATAGAGGAGTTGATTTTAATGTCTTTCCCTAGCCAATCCAATGGTGAGCCCGGCTGAGGACCAAGATGAAGAGACCATAACTTGTAGAGGTGGATACTTAGAGAAAAAATTCAATTTAGAGATTGAAGTTAGGAGTCTTTCCAAGCATTGGTAAGAAGGATAGTGTCGTACCAATCCAATTTATGGTCTAATTCATTTCATCTTGTTCAAGAGCCAGTGGAGACCTTAAAAACCCCTAAAATCACTCATTTTGAGTTAGGGTACTATATAGAAGGTGGTGACCCCAACACACCAAAAATACTTGAGGGGTTAGTAAATGTTCTAATAATCCCAAGAAAAGTTGGAGGGTTTCTTTGGAAATGTTAGAAGAAAAACCCTATTTTCTAGGAGTAGGAGACCTAATAGCGCTACTAGCATATTAGGCCTATTTTGTGAAGAATTGAAGAAATTGACTACATTGTTGAACTAGGTGGGACTCCTAACAAACCCTAGTTGATTAAATTTGCATAGTTCAATACAAGTCCACTCCTCTATAAGACTAAATTATGCATATGGAGGTTGCAAGCATTTATGTTTGTGTAAGAGCAAGAGATTGTAAAGCTCGAATGCACCAAGTATAAGACTTGGTTTTGTGGATCTTTATTGATAGTTGGGTTGGCTAGATTAACCAGGGATCAATATTTTTTTAGGGTCCTATAGGTGCTTAGGATTGTAGTGAAAACACCCTAAAAGTATCTTTCTAAGACTAGGAGCATGAATCAGTGATTGATTCATCCAACCTCCCTATCAGATTGGTATTAGAGCCCCAAAAGATTTTGGATTGCTTAATATATAATAGATTGTAAGTCTAGTGGGTCCTCAATCATGGTAACTAATGTGGAATTTTCCAAGAAGGTCGATAACCATGATGTAGATAATAGGCTATTTAGGGAAAGAATAGCCTAGCTAGAGAAAGCCTTGAGTGATGTGCAGACGAAGACTAATGAATTCAATGATAATTTGGAAGGGAAATAAGTAAGGGTAAAGAGGTTGTAGAAGAGGATAAATTACCTGAACCTGACCCTATGTTGCAAAAAGAACCTTTCTTGAAGGCTTTGAAATCCACGAGTATAACATCTCTTGAAGGGATACCATTATTTAGTGGGAAGGTGGAGCTAGATCTAGTCATGGACAGAATAGAATGCATGGAGAATAACTTTGGATGTGATGGAGTCACCAAAGCTCAGAAGGTATGAGTAGAAAAATAGAGACTTAGAGGCTCTGCATTGACAAAGTGGAAGTTCATTCAAGGAAAAAGGGAGAAAGAAGGAAAGAAACCCATTTCCACTTGGAAAGGAATGGTTGTCAAAGTTAAAGAGGAATACATGCCAGATGACTATGAAATACAATTACACAAGAAAAGAGAGAGTCTAAGATAGAATTATATTGATGTGAATTCCTACACTGAGGAATTTCAAAAGCTTTGTATGAGATCTAATGTGTCTGAAGATGAGAGCCTTAAGGTGTCTAGATACCTAAATGGATTAAAATGAAGTATTCAAGAAGAGATGAATCTACTAAGTCCCGAGATAGTACACTAGTGTTATCAATTGGCTATCAAGATTGAAGATAAGATTAGGAGGAAACAAGATCAAAACTCCAAGGATAGAGAAAGAGGAAGAGACCAAAGAGGTCAGAGAGGTGGATACTATTAGGGATTTTTCTTGTATGAATCATAGTGCTTGAGATGACTACTTAAACACTATGCCTTCTAATACTGATTCAGAGACAAGAAAAGCCTAATTTCTAAGGACTGGATAAGGTCCTTCTTCATTTTTGAGCTCCACATATACTCAGGCAAGTTTTACCTTTTATGATTGTTGTTTACACAGTATGTTAGAGTGTGGACACTAATTTTCTATGTACCTTTGTTAAACCAACTTATAAATCACCTTGCAAATGACCAAGCATAACCAGATGCAAGATTTAACCATACAAACCATAATCTTAAATATAGCAAAAACCAGTGATATAAGGATTTTCATCCTTCTTCCTTTTCTTATAAGAGGGATAACCTAAGGGATTCACTCTCTAAGGAATCACTAAAATGGACACTGTCCTACTGACATAGGTCCTTAATGAGTTCAGCTCATTATTCTAAAAACTAGATGAAATTGATTAATTTGTATATGACTGAATGGAGAAAACACTTACTCAGCAAACTCTAGATCAATGCCTATTCCTTGGGAAAAGAGTCAATGAAAACATATGTCAACAACATGAAACTAATGAAATATTGAAGGATGCCTTACAAACTTCATACAATCTAGATTGAATGCCTTACAAACAATCTACTCAACTTAATACTTCTTCATCAGATCTTCACAACCATGTCCTGCTCTCTGAAATCATTTACAAAATTTAACTCTCTCCTTGAGAAAGACTCACAAATTATTAGAAAACTACCTTGTAGTAGGTATATTCCAGATGCCTTACAAATGAACTATACTAGAGCACAAACCACAGTCAAAAGAGACAAGACAATAATGAATAGGAACTGCACTGTATTCTCATTAATCCAAATTGTTTCCAGATATCCAGACAATAAACACAAGAAGTAAACATGAAAAAGAAGCAAGCTTTACAAAAAAAATATCCAAACAAATGGTAACTTGTACTGAACCAGACAAATGCAGGAACAAGCACAAGACCAGGAACCTCCACAGGAACCAAAAATAGGGACCTGAAATCAGAACCCTCAAAATAGCTAAAAGAAGAGAAGATATAGAAGAAGGAGAAACCCTAATCCTTCTGAGCAATTGACACTTGTCTCCCCTCAAATCTGATTTGCATTCATCTTTCCAAAATATCTGATATATTCTATTAATAACTGAGTCCATCTGTCTGAAAATATCTGCTTTTATCCATTGCAAATCTCCTTCTTTCTCATACTGAAAAGGTCCATCAAATCTGATTCCATTTGCAAAATATCTTTGAAAATCTGATACAATATCTGTTTGCAACAACCTCCCAAAAAGCTCTTTCAAATCTGACATATGCAATTAAAATATTATGCAATTTGTCTCATTTTCCTTTGTGCAAATCTGATTTTGTTTACCTCTTCAAAATCTGATATTTCCATGCCTGAGAAAATTTGATTTATCCCCAATCTCTGAAAAATCTGACTATCCCATGTGTTTATAAAAATCCCCAGGAATGCATATTTCATAAAATACCTTTTCTTAATATGCATTTTACCTCTTTTAAAAAATCTGTATATCATTAAATTTCCTTTGAAAACTTTATTTTCTACCCATTTTGCCCAGAAGCCACCAGATTTCGACATGTGGCACCCTCTTATTTGCTATCACAAATTGGTCTTTAACTCACTTTTTAACCTCAGTTACATCCGGAAACCATGCGACAACCAAGAAATCAAAGTCATGAGAAATTTTCAACTCTACCTTCAACCCTGGGTGACCTGGCGACTGGCATCCGGTGGCT
This sequence comes from Thuja plicata, assembly GCA_018584345.1. Classification (NCBI taxonomy): domain Eukaryota; kingdom Viridiplantae; phylum Streptophyta; class Pinopsida; order Cupressales; family Cupressaceae; genus Thuja; species Thuja plicata. Next base: position 1,197,148 of record MU228411.1, on the reverse strand, counting down.
TGTTCTCATCTCGCGACTGTGTGACCAGCGACAATCTCCATGTCGCGATAGCTAACATTTCCTTCTGGCTACTCCGTGACTAACCGCTAGCGGTTAGTCGCCAAGTCGTGGTGGTCAACTTTGATGTTTTGCGATTACGCGACTAACCGCTAGTGGTCAGTCACCAGGTCTCTGAATGTTGGCGATTATCCTCAAACTATCTCTCGACTGAACGACCGAAGCCTTCTAGCAACTGGGTGACTAAGCACATCTCGCGACTTCGCGACCAACAGCTTCTGTTCATTTTCGTCAAAATTTGATCTCCTTCATTTTTGGGCATGAAAACCGAGGTGGTTGAATGACTGGGCGTGCATGGATAGCCTCCTTTTCAAATTCAAACTCATATGTTTGTGTTTTAGCTTATAAAGACTTTAGTTTTCCTTAGTGGGATGAATGTGGGATATATCATCTCATGGTTCAATGTCATTTTTGAGATTCATGCTAAAACACTGTGTATAGCCTCTGAAATTTGACCTCCAGCCCCTAGGAGCTCACCAAGAGCCTCTAGGCTTCTTATTTACATTGAAATTTAGTGTTTTGGCATATAAATATAAAAAAAGGTCACCACAGAGTGAATGTGGGACAAAAGAAATACATAGTTTTCCATATTTGCTAGGGGGTATGAAGAGAACTGCTCACTGATGGCTACATCCCTTTGCAAATGAACACCATAGACTTGTTCCAGATGGCTGGGCGCCACTTCCCATGGATTAACATCTACAAATTTAACTCAAAAATAATGAAAACCCTCACTCTTCAATCGCAGCCCCCCTGTGGTTTCCAACTTTGCATAAATTCAATAGAAAATAACCAAAGAATCCTCCTCTAATGCTTATCGCAGCCTGCTGGTAGTTGTTGGCAATATAGTTTGGTTTGAAATTCTTACAATTTGCAACTCCCTTTGTCTGCGTAGACTTCCCTTTGCAGCACACTAGCCATTAAAATAGTTTTAACTCCCCCTCAATGCTTGCACAGGCTTATGGCACTTTGTTCCAGTTTTAATGTTTAAGAAAAACACTTCAACCTCATATGGTATCATGTATAAAGATCAACGCTGATTTCAAATCAATGTTTACAGTGTAAATTGTTAGAAATCCCCTTCAATCTGCTGCTGCGCTAATTAATGCCATGAAGGTTACAGGTTCCATGTTTAAAAACTACAAAAAACCTTTCATGTCTATGCATTAGACCATGCCTCATTCTGGTTGAATAGTTCACGTGCCCTGTCTTTGTTTCCAAATAACATCTATGGGCTAGGAGGGCACTCGTTGGTAGTAGAGATATACATTAAAAATTGCCCCCCCAATCTTTATTGTCTGCGCAATCTGCTAGGATACTAAGGTTTAAGGAAAACATTCAAAACAATAACAATTCCCCTGCAATGTCTATAATTTTAATGTTTTTTAAAGCATAATCCCTTCATAGCAATCAGCGCAGCAAACAATGCATTGAAGTCTTATCTTTTTCCTTTTTAAGACTTTCAAAACATGACACTTCTTCACTTGTTTGCGCTAATTACTCCACATTCAATGTGTTTGTAGATTCCACTCCACTATGTCTTTCCCCATTACTTAGCACAAGCCGCTGGCAAATTTTATTGGCTTAAAAAATTTCAATCATGGATCAATAATCAAAAGCAATACTTGAACAAACAAGTAGGCTTCCGGTCAATTCAAAAATTGCTATGTATATTGACCATATCTCTCTTTGTTCATGGGTTTAATGGATACCCGGTAGAATGATGTGGTGATCCATTCAAAACATAAAAGATAATTAGGAAAAACCTCTGACATTGTAATCGCAAATGATTCTCAATGAGAATGCAACTGACATTAAACTATAACCCTGACATGTGGACCCTCCGACAAAATGTTGAGTAGAGGCTAACCAGATGGATGGCATTGATTGTTATTTTTCATCACATGAAAACACTCTTGTAGCTAATGCCTCTTATTCATCCTTTCGTATTTTAGATTTTTACCATAAAGAACAAAATGGTGACCTTATAATCATTTTAACACTTTATGCAAATCCACCACAATCTGGCAACTGGCTCCTGGAACTGGCCTAAAAAATTCACTGAAACAAGTAATCTGACCTCGTCATCTGGAAATAAGACTCATTCATCCATAATGAGCATGCATGTGAAAGGGATCCTTTAGATTCAGTCTCCGGCACAATATGCAACTGATGAAACTTTGCATTTCCAAAATACTATGCAAGTGTGAAATGTTGAATCAGCATAAATCTCATTTGGATCAGTTATTGCAAAGTCACTAGATGACATTCTGAAGCTTCACCATCAATTTATGTAGTACATTGATATGCAATGAGCATGATGCCCTGATTGGTTCTTGGAAACAAATTTCAAACAGAAAGATATCACTCTTGCAAAATGGTCATTCTGGAAACTTAACTCTGTTTTACACTGTCAACTGAACAAATTGCCTCCGAAACTAAATTTATAGGGTCATCAGTAAGATCTTTCAGGAACTCTACCTCTGGATTCTGATTGAATGTCATATGTAGAACATGACCCCTCAGTTGTCTTCCTCTGAAAACAAACCACTAAACTGATACCAATCTGCAAAGATAGCACCTAAACACATTTCTGAACTAGAACACAATAAATATGCAGAAATTGGGTTTGGAATCGGCCAAGAAAAGTGATCTACTAGATTGGTCAAAGTTTGGGAATCTCCAAAGGAGTTCATTCCTAGGTTTAAAATGCGGATCCATATTCAATTATGTCTGACCTCGAATAGGGTACAAATGGGGAAAGGACAAAGTATGCCATTTAAATCTAGATTTTGCATTTCAGTGAAACTTTAATAAATTGGAAATGGAATGGATCTAGAAAAGTGAACAAATGGATTGGTAGGAATCTATAAATCTTTAGGTAGGTACACTCCTATGTTTACAATCTGAGAGACAAGCCAATTATCTAAAATGTTTACCCAGGTATAGACTTTCAAGACCTCAAAGTGGGTCACTTAGCAATTCTGCACTTGAATACACAGGAAATTAGAATTAAACACTACCGGAATGGTCCTAGAAAACTTGTCATCTAATTTCATAAAGATCTGCAGACTGGAAAATATGGAGTGTGTGACCACTGGAACACAGTACAAAAGGAATTTTCTCAATTGGGTGAATTGGTCAAAAGTTGTAACATGTCAAAATGGGCTATTCAGAT
>MU228411.1:1169457-1184372 GCA_018584345.1 Thuja plicata | reverse complement strand
AACATGAAGGCTGAATGTAACTCACTCCAAGAGGATATCAAATATGCTAGTAAAAAAGAAAACCACTCACGGGCATCATCTCTTAAAGTCTGGACAAACAATTTCATATAAACATCTTCATGTGCAATCTGAAAATCACCCATCAAATCAACAAACGACTGCATATGTTGACTTGCTGAATCACGTAGCTTCCCATAAAATATTGGCAATTTATCTCTAATTTTATTTGGAATAACATTGGGAAAACCATGTATGCCATCAAAACAAAATGGCATGTACCTTCTAGTAGAGATAGATCTATTGATACTACTGATGGGCTGCCTACTAGGTGAATTGAAACCTTCCATTCTCACAGATTTAAGAATTTATTCATCAGGATGAAAACCAGATTTCTATCTTGCAACAAACCTATAATCTGGCCACTAACTTTTATAACAACATACTTCAATACTTCATATCAAAATTGCTGAAATCTTTTCCTATTGAAGTATGCAACCAAACTCAAAAGTTCTCCTACCTTGTGCTGAAACCACTTAATGGAGAACAACCATTTGTATAACTTTCTCTCATAAAAAGATGAAGATTACCTAGACTAGAATTGCAGCGACTGCTCCTTTTTCTTTTGACTGGAAATAAAGCAGATCTAGATCATCTTTCATAGCTTCATTAGGTTCTTTTTTCACAGAGTTGCCACCTCCTTGCAGAAGAAAATGTTTTACTTATTCTTGGATTTCTTTCCAGCCACCACAAAACTTCAACAGGCTCTTCCAAGTCTGTCTATCAGAATTGCAAATTCCTCATATTTTCTTTCCAAGCATGCACTGATCAAACAGAAAACTCAGAGTCGCCACTCACGCTCAGTGAGAATTTTATAACAATTTTTTGAATCAGACTCTATACAACCAACTAGACTCTGGGATGATTCAGCAAAGCAGGGTTATAACTTACTTATATTGACTATACTGGCTTAATCACTTTCGATTCCCCAGGAGAGTCACCAATTTGTTAGGGATTTTTCTTGTATGAATCACAGTGCTTGAGATGACTACTTAAACACTATGCCTTCTAATACTGATTCAGAGACAAGAAAAGCCTAATTGCTAAGGACTGGATAAGGTCCTTCTTCATTTTTGAGCTCCACATATATTCAGGCAGGTTTTACCTTTTATGATTGCTATTTACACAGTATGTTAGAGTGTGGACACTGATTTTCTATGTACCTTTGTTAAACCAACTTATAAATCACCTTGCAAATGACCAAGCATAACCAGATGCAAAATTTAACCATACAAACCATAATCTTAAATATAGAAAAAACCAGTGATATAAGGATTTTCATCCTTCTTCCTTTTCTTATAGGAGGGATAACCTAAGGGATTCACTCATTAAGGAATCACTAAAATGGACATTGTCCTGCTGACATAGGTCCTTAATGAGTTCAGCTCATTGTTCTAAAAACTAGATGAAATTGATTAATTTGTATATAACTGAATGGAGAAAACACTTGCTTAGCAAACTCTAGATCAGTGCCTATTCCTTGGGAAAAGAGTCAATGAAAACATATTTCAACAACATGAAACTAATGCAATACTGAAGAATGCCTTACAAACTTCATACAATCCAGATTGAATGCCTTACAAACAATCTACTCAACTTAATACTTCTTCATCAGATCTTCACAACCATGTCCTGCTCTCTGAAATCATTTACAAAATTTAACTCTCTCCTTGAGAAAGACTCACAAATGATTAGACACACTACCTTATAGTAGGTATATTCCAGATGCCTTACAAATGAACTATACTAGAGCACAAACCATAGTCAAAAGAGATAAGACAATAATGAATAGGAACTGCACTATATTCTCATTAATCCAAATTGTTTCCAGATATCCAGACAATAAACACAAGAATTAAACAGGAAAAAGAAGCAAGCTTTACAAAAAAAATATCCAAACAAATGGTAACTTGTACTGAACCAGACAAATGCAGGAACAAGCACAAGACCAGGAACCTCCACAGGAACCAAAATAGGGACCTGAAATTAGAACCCTAAAAATAGCTAAAAGAAGAGAAGATATAGAAGGAGAAACCCTAATCCTTCTGAGAAATTGACACCTGTCTCCCCTCAAATATGATTTGCATTCATCTTTCCAAAATATCTGATATATTCTATTAATAACTGAGTCCATCTGTCTGAAAATATCTGCTTTGATCCATTGCAAATCTCCTTCTTTCCCATACTGAAAAGGTCCATCAAATCTTATTCCATTTTCAAAATATCTTTGAAAATCTGATACAATATCTATTTTCAACAACCTCCCAGAAAGCTCTTTCAAATCTAACTTATGCAATTAAAATATTATGCAATTTGTCTCATTTTCCTTTGTGCAAATCTGATTTTGTTTACCTCTTAAAAATCTGATATTTCCATGCCTGAGAAAATTTGATTTATCTCCAATCTCTGAAAAATCTGCCTATCCCATGTGTTTATAAAAATCCCCAGGAATGCATATTTCATAAAATACCTTTGCTTAATATGAATTTTACCTCTTTTAAAAAATTTGTATGTCATTAAATTTCCTTTGAAAACTTTATTTTCTACCCATTTTTCCCAGAAGCCACCAGATTTTGACATGTGGCACCCTTTTATTTGCTATCACAAACTGGTCTTTAACAAACTTTTTAACCTCAGTTACATCCGACGACCATGTGACAACCGAGAAATCAAAGTCACGAGCAATTTTCAACTCTACCTTCAACCCTGGGCGACCTGGCGACTGGCATCTGGCGGCTTGTTCTCATCTCGTGACTGCGCGACCAATGACAATCTCCATGTCGTGACAACTAACATTTCCTTCTGGCTACTTCGCAACTAACCACTAGCGGTTAGTCGCCAAGTCTTGGCGGTCAACTTTGATGTTTTGTGACTACACGACTAACCGCTAGCGGTTAGTCGCCAGGTCTCTGAATGTTGGCGGTTATCCTTGAACTGTCTCTCGACTGGGCGACCGGAGCCTTCTAGCGACTGGGCGACTAAGCACATCTCGCGACTTTGCGACCAACAGCTTCTGTTCATTTTTGTCAAAATTTGATCTCCTTCATTTTTGGGCATGGAAACCGAGGTGGTCAGATGACTGGGCACGCATGGATAGCCTCCTCTTCAACTTCAAACTCATATGTTTGTGTTTTAGCTTATAAAGACTTTAGTTTGCCTTAGTGGGATGAATGTGGGATATATCATCTCATGGTTCAAAGTCATTTTCAAAATTCATGCTAAAACACTGTGTATAGGCTCTAAAATTCAACCTCCAGCCCCTAGGAGCTCACCAAGAGCCTCTGGGCTTCTTATTTACACTGAAAGTTAGTGTTTTGGCATATAAATATCAAAAAAGGTCACCACAGAGTGAATGTGGGACAAAAGAAATACACAGTTTTCCATATTTGCAGGGGGGTATAAAGAGAACTGCTCACTGATGGCTACATCCCTTTGCAAATGAACACCATAGACTTGTTCCAGATGGCTGGGCACCACTTCCCATGGATTAACATCTGCAGATTTAACTCAAAAACAATGAAAACCCTCACTCTTCAATCGCAACCCCTCTGTGGTTTCCAAATTTGCATAAATTCAATACAAAATAACCAAAGAATCCTCCTCCAATGCTTATCGCAGCCTGCTGGTAGTTGTTGGCAATATAGTTTGGTTTGAAATTCTTACAATCTGCAACTCCCTTTGTCTGCGCAGATTTCCCTTTGCAGCACACTAGCCATTAAAACAGTTTTAACTCCCCCTCAATGCTTGCGCAGGCTTATGGCACTTTGTTCTAGTTTTAATGTTTAAGAAAAACACTTCAACCTCATATGCTATCATGTATAAAGATCAGCGCTGATTTCAAATCAATGTTTATAGTGTATATTGTCAGAAATCCCCTTCAATCTGCTGCTGCGCTAATTAATGCCATGAAGGTTAGAGGTTCCATGTTTAAAAACTGCAAAAAACCTTTCTTGTCTGCGCATTAGACCATGGCTCATTCTGGTTGAACAGTTCATGTGCCCTGTCTTTGTTTCCAAATAACATCCATGGGCTAGGAGGGCGCTAGTTGGAAGCAGAGAGATACATTAAAAACTGCCCCCCCCAATCTTTATTGTCTGCGCAATCTGCTGGGATACTAAGGTTTAAGGAAAACATTCAAAACAATAACAATTCCCCTGCAATGTCTATAGTTTTAATGTTTTTTAAAGCATAATCCCTTCATAGCAATCAGTGCAGCAAATAGTGCATTGAAGTCTTATCTTTTTCCTTTTTAAGACTTTCAAAACATGACACTTCTTCACTTGTTTGCGCTAGGTACTCCACATTCAATGTGTTTGCAGATTCCACTCCACTATGTCTTGTCTCCATTACTTAGCACAAGCTGCTGGAAAATGTTATTGGAATTCAAAATTTCAATCATGGATCAATAATCAAAAGCAATACTTGAACAAACAAGTAGGCTTCCGGTCAATTCAAAAATTGCTATGTATATTGACCATATCTCTCTTTGTTCATGGGTTTAATGGATACCTGGTAGAATGATGTGGTGATCCATTCAGAACATAAAAGATAATTAGGAAAAACCTCTGACATTGTAATCACAAATGATTCTCAATGAGAATGCAACTGGTATTAAACTATAACCCTGACATGTGGACCCTCCGACAAAATTTTGAGTAGAGGCTAACCGGATGGATGGCATTGATTGTTATTTTGCATGACATGAAAACACTCTTGTAGCTAATTCCTCTTATTCATCCTTTCGTATTTTAGATTTTTACCATAAAGAACAAAATGGTGACCTTATAATCATTTTAACACTTTATGCAAATCCACCACAATCTGGCAACTGGCTCCCGGAATTGGCCTCAAAAATTCACTGAAACAAGTAATCTGACCTCGTCATCTGGAAATAAGACTCATTCATCCATAATGAGCATGCATGTGAAAGGGATCCTTTAGATTCAGTCTCTGGCACAATATGCAATTGATGAAACTTTGCATTTCCAGAATACTATGCAAGTGTGAAATGTTGAATCAGCATAAATCTCATTTGGATCAGTTATTGCAAAGTCACTAGATGACATTCTAAAGCTTCACCATCAAGTTAGGTAGTACATTGATATGCAATGAGCATGATGCCCTAATTGGTTCCTAGAAACAACTTTCAGACAAAAAGATATCACTCTTACAAAATGGTCATTCTGAACACTTAACTCTGTTTTACACTGTCAACTAAACAAATTGCCTCCGAAACTGAGTTTATAGGGTCATCAGTAAGATCTTTCAGGAACTCTACCTCTGGAGCCTGATTGAATGTCATATGTAGAACATGACCCCTCAGTTGTATTCCTCTAAAAAAAAACCACTGAACTGATACCAATCTGCAAAGATAGCACCTAAACACATTTCTGAACTAGAACACAATAAATATGCAGAAATTGGGTTTGGAATTGGCCAAGAAAAGTGATCTACCGGATTGGTCAAAGTTTGGGAATCTCCAAAGGATTTCATTCCTAGGTCTAAAATGTGGATCCATATTCAATTATGTCTGAACTCGAATAGGGTACAAATGGGGAAAGGACAAAGTATGCCATTTAAATCTGGATTTTGCATTTCAGTGAGACTTTAATAAATTGGAAACGGAATGGCTCTGGAAAAGTGAACAAATGGATTGGTAGGAATCTATAAATATTCAGGTAGGTACACTCCTATGTTTACAATATGAGAGACAAGCCAATTATCCAAAATTTTTACCCGGGTATAGACTTTCAAGACCTCAAAGTGGGTCACTTAGCAATTTTGCACTTGAATACACAGGAAATCAGAATTAAACACTACCGGAATGGTTCTAGAAAACTTGTCATCTGATTTCATAAAGATCTGCAGACTGGAAAATATGGAGTGTGTGACCACTGGAACACAGTACAAAAGGAATTTTATCAATTGGGTGAATTGGTCAAAAGTTGTAACATGTCAAAATGGGCTATTCAGATTTCTAGGCAGAACAAAAATGCAAATAGTTCTGAGCAACCAACTTTGGGAAGTATGAAAACTTATCAAACAGATTCGGAATGATCTGAGATCTGAAACATAAGCTCTCTGATATGCATGCTAAACATTCCCAATGTGATGGTTTATGAAACTCAACAGGGTGTAAGATATTCAGAAGCAAAGTAGGCTCCGGACAACAAAATGACAATTAGCAAAGATGCAGAATTAGGTGACCACCTCAAAATGACTAGTCCATAAACATGTCAGAATTGAAATTCAGGAGCTGGGACCCACTGCATATGTCAAATGGAAGGCATTAAAGCCTCTTCCAAATTTGTACCTTATCAAAATCATTCGGGCACCTTTTTCAATCACTCCAACTGAGTCTTATACAAAATTTTCAAGGGTACTTACTTTGCTTGTTTGAAAAATTTTGCATGGTCACTCCAAATTTGTTCCAAATTTAAGAGTACCAACAGATACGAAGGTAGAGGGACTGAACAAAGAAGCTAGGGAGAGTCTAAACTTGTAGAGCATGGGAGTGAAAAAATCCTAGAGGAGGTTATGGAAGAGGTAGAGTAACTCAAGTGGGTTCTAACAGAGGAATAGGTGTAGGAATAAGTAATTCTTACTTTGCTATTATGAAATGCTATAGTTGTGAACAAATGGGACATCCTACTTATAGGTGCCCTGAGAAAGAATCCCCTTCAAAAAATGAAAAGAGAATAGCATATGCTCAAGAAGATGCATCAATTGTCAAGTCACCATATATTAGCCATATTGATTTAGAGATGGGGGAAAATCTCATGTTTAGAAGAGTTCTAATCAGAAAACCAGTCAAAGAGGAGCGAAAACAAAGAAGAGCCTTATTTATGATAAGGTGCAAAATAATTGGTAAAGTGTGCAAGTTTATTCTAGATTGTGGTTCTAAAGATAACATATTCTCAGAAGAAGTAGTGAAGAAGCTTTTTGAAAAAGATACCCCATACTAATTCATACAAGGTGACAAGGTTGAATAAAGGGCAAAGTATCCTTGTGAACAAACAAACATGGGTGGAGCTCTCCATTGGAGGATACAAATAAAATTTAATTTGTGATGTTTTTCCTATGGATGCATGCCATCTCCTATTGGGAAGACCACGAAAATATGATAGAGGAGCCATCTATGATGAAATAAAGAATACCATCTCATTCAAGAAGGATGGTAGAACATTCAAGATGCAGTCACTGTTAAAGGAAGAAGAAACATAATCAAACACCCCTAGTGTCTTACTAGGAAGTGGAAAGAAGTTTCTTAATACTCTTCAACAAGAAGGAAGTCAATCCTATGCTATCGTTGTGGTACCCAAGGAATTAGGAAAGGCTACACAACATCTATAATAGAGGAAGTACAAAACTTACTTGGAAAGTTCAAGGACATAATCAGTGAGGGAACATCAGTAAAATTACCTCCAAAAATAACTATTAGTCATCAGATAGAATTTATACTAGGGGCTTCATTTTCCAAAAAATAAGTCTACAAGATCACACCATAGCCGAATCAAGAAGTGGATAGACAAGTGCAGGAGCTACTAGACCAATGATTAATCAAGAAGAGAATCAATCCATGTTCCATACTTGTGATCATGGAATCCAAGAAAGGTGCTAAGTGGAGACTTTGCACTGACTCTAGGGCTTTCAATAGAATTACTATTAGGTACAAATTTCCTATACCTATAATTGAAGATTTGATGGACTTCCTTGGAGGGGGAAAGTATTTTACTAAGTTGGATCTTAAAAGTGGGTACCACTAGATTAGAATAAAAGATGGGAATGAATGGAAGATAACTTTTAAAACCATTGAAGGGTTGTATGAGTGGAAAGTTATGACATTTGGGATTTCAAATTCCCCTAGCACATTCATGAGGCTCATGAATGAGGTTCTTAAGGATTACACTAGAATATTTTTTGCGGTGTTTCTTGATGATATACTCATCTTTAGAAAAAAAAAAGGAAGAACACTTGAAACACTTGGAGATTATACTCAAAAGGTTGCAAGAGGAGAAGTTGTCTATCAATCTAGAGAAGTGTGATTTCTTCAAGGCTCATTGAAGATGGACCCAAGAAAGGTGGAGGATACCTTGAATTGGAAAAAACCACCTACAGGAACAGAGGTAAGGATCTTTCATGGATTAGCTCAATTTTATAGAAAATTTATAAGGAATTTTAGTGTCATTTGTACACTAGTATTAGACACCATTAAGGGTGGGTTAAAGACCAAGTTCAAATGGACTCTTGAAGAAGGAAAATCCTTTGAAAATTTGAAGAAACAAGTGGCTACCTAGCCTTGTTGGAAACACTGAGAGCGGGGGGGTGGTGAATCAATGTTTAGCTACTTATTTAAATTCAACAAATTAAACATAAATCAAATATACAGCCAATGAAGAATAACACAAGATCACTTAAAACTTGATATTATTACAGGGAAACCTTGATTAGAGGATAACCCTGGTGGGAATTAGTACCCACAAATATTGTACTAGTGTAATGAACCTGTTAAAGTTCCTTTTCCCTATTAGAAGTAGTCTTTACAATGCGGGTACAATGACCTGGTTAAGGGTCTGACCCTGTTAGGATTATTTTATAAACAACCTTGTTAGGGGTGAGAACTCACTATTGAAGAGTTCACTGCTCAAAGAGAAAGAAGGCTACAACCTCTTGAGATTAGATATACACTATATCCAAAGATGAACTGATTTATGTGACACAGATGTCTGATCAATTCCAGTTAGGCACTTATGATCTTAACTTCTTTAAGGGATCTATCTAATACTGATATCTTCATATTTCTTTTCTATACATCTTCTCTGACTTATTTGATGACACTTAAAATGTATCTGTGCATTACATATATATATCTTTATGCCTAAATAGACACGACTACAAACAAGACCTTAGTCAGCCCAAACACATAATACACAATGCTTCCAAAAAAATTGGCTTAAGCATGTTTACAAAAAAGTTTGATACATGCCTACGAACTTATTACAATAGGCACTTATCCTTTAAATAAAAAAATATTACACACTAATCAAAATAATGAAGTCAACTTCATACTCTGTATTCTGGACTGCTAGTGAGCTTCTTCTTTCTACAACTTGTCTATACTTCCATTCCATTCTATGCATGTATAGGGTAAGCATAATAACATACCATAGAGCTTAAGTCTAAATGCGTATAACCTGATGTGATTGTACACACATGCGTTGATGCCCTAATCGACTGCAAGTCACTGTTATGTTATGTCTTCTGCACTTAGTCAATTTTCACTTCATAGTTAATTATCAAAAACTTCATATGACTGTTGCCATAATGACAAAAAAAAATAAGCCATATAATCCCTGAGAGTCACTTTGCCAACAATCTCCCCCTTTGTCATTAATGGCAACAAAGGAATGTGGCCAAGTTACTCAAAATTGACTAACACCCAAAAACTATATATCATTATACTTTATGATATATACTACACCTATTCCTTGTATATTACTCCCCCTTTGACATTAATGACAAAGGTGTCAAAATTGTAATATATACATACTCCATATATACTTACTCCACCTATACATCTGGATATACAACCTAAAGATTCTTTATCTCCTGTTGCCAGAATCCCTTCATTGCATCAACTGTCTGGAGATGGGAGCATAGAGCATAAGTGAGCTTCTCCATTTTTATCAGGTTAATGCAGTAACCTTGATCATATGTAACAATAGTGGCATCAATCTATTTGATTTTCTCATCTAGAATTGCTAAGGAGGGTGCAAGTGCATTTCTCAATTGAGTTTGTCGGGTCCTTGTCTTATTGATCTCCATTTTGGCCTTTTCTATCTTGTCAAGCTGACCTTGATAGATACTATTGCAGATGTTCATGTCTTGCATGGATTTATTGACTGATTTCCTAACACGGTCGACCAAGATATCTACCTCCTCTATCTTCTTGGTATGTTCAAAGATCAATTTCACCCTGTCCATATAGTTGGCTATTACATTTCTGCCTTTAGCTGCCAACTCTTTCAACATAGACTGGTCAATCTGAAATGATTTTAAGTCTAAGGTAAAGTTCTTTACTAGTTCATTCAACCTTTCCTTTTTGTACTCATCTTCTGCAATTCTAGTAGCTGAGTCTACTAACCTTGTAAAATGTGCTTTGGAGCTTGTTAGTATACTATCTACATCATCAACTGACAGTATTTTTTCTACTTTCTTGTCCATAGGTACAAGGTCATTCAGAATGTTTACTGATTCCAAGAAGAGAGGATTCCTCATAACCTATTTCTCTTTATCATTTTCCATGGATAGGACACTGATCTTGATCAGGTATTCTTCTCCCCAAGCATCCAGACTTACTGAGTCAGGAGTTAAACTTGACAACAATGAGGTTGATGGTTGAATGGATGGTGTGAATATGGTATTCTGACTAGTATACATGCATTCACTTTTAAATAGGATCTCCATGACTGGTGTCTCATTGTTTTTATTATCTTCCTCTTTTTTCAAGTCTGTTGAATCAATAGAGGGAACTTGATCTTGTTGCAAGGATGTATCATCTGTGCATGCCTTCTCTATCTCTTCTGAGTTTACAAATGACTTTATCCATATCATTATTAGAAGCAGTCATAGATATATCGATATCATCAATCACTATAGTATCCCTTGAACCTTTTGTTGTATTAGAGGCTATTGAGACTGAGGGCGGTGAAACCTGCGGAACTGTCTTACGTGCATTCAGAATTACTAGTTCTGCAACCTGTTTAGGAGGAACTAGAGTTGCCTTAGCTATAGGCGTCATTGATGGATACATATGTCTATCCAGAAATAATTTCTCAAATGCCTTATGAGTCTCTTCACCGACTATATGATACTCCTTATTCATGATATGAAGAATTCTTGTTTTGGTTCTTAGCTCGAGCTTTACTAAATCCAACAAAATGACTTTCTCATCATGCGAGCACACTGGGAGAAGACTATCCAATGTTTCTTCTCTTATCCTCATATCCTCTTCAATTTCTTTCCTTTTTAACATATCAAGTATATTCTATACCTTGTCTGGTATGATAGTCCTAAGTTCCAATACATTCCTTTTGAACTTAATCATATGAGAGAAGATCATAGAATGAATCTTTGATTTGTCTATCTCTTGATATTTGTCGTATATATTCTTGAGAGACTCTAGTCTTCCTTCATTGACAATTTTGTTCCTTAAGACATTAAGACTAGGTCTGAAACCTACCTCAAGAGTAGCTTGAGTGTTCTTTACCTTTCTCCTTGTAGTTCTTGAGGATGGATGACTAGTAGGCACTTCCTTCCTTCCTCTAGACTTCTTGCTAGGTATTGATGGTGGAGATGCATCTAGATCAATGGTGGTTGATGGCGCAGATGTATCTTCATTTGATTTCTTCTTCTTCTTGGGCATATCATCAATCTTTTCTATTTTTACTTTTATGGGAGTCTTCTTAAGTTCTTTGGCTATCTTAGCTTCTCTATCTTTGTCAAGATCTTCTTGTGTAACACCATGAACTCTCAGGATATTTGAGGTAATCCTAGATGCCTTCCTTTTTTTCTTAGAACTGTATAAGATAGAATCAAATTGATTTGTCTTTTCTCTGTAAGTGCCCCATCTAGGTTCATTGGGATCCTTGGCCGCAGATAAGAGGACTTGAGCATAACCTTTCAAAACATGTTCTTTGACTTCATAACCAAGAGGGTGAATCCATTTCATCCTAGGGTCAACTACCTCCATGCAAGTACAGTTAGTCTCCACCATGAAGAATATGGTGTCTTTGTACTTATCAACTATTTTCTCAGGTATCCTAAATGTTTTCTACATCTTGATCCTAAATGTCTTGATGTCCATGTCCATAGAATCCTTCACACTACTCTCTGATGTGGCTTTTAGTGAAATTTGTGACATAGTGGGTTTGCTTCTATCTAGCTAGAGATTTGCAACCTTTCCTACTATGTGGAAGTAGAGATATATGATCAGTGACCAAACCTAAATATATTTCTCTAGTCATGCTTTATAACTCAGATGTTGTCAATCAATTGAGTGCACAATATCTCACATAGGTTGTACTGAGTATTGTCATTCACCATTTTTATTGCTGCTAAGATAGTAGCTACAAATACACTGTTTAGTCTTCTTGCATGCTGGAATTTATAACCCAGTATCATGGTAACTAGCCTTATGTCATCTCCCTTGATGGGATCAACTATCATACCACACCTATCACTCTTGGATAAGCATGCTTACTCAACTTGTTTCTTAACATCTTTACCAGTTGGAAGAACTAGTATAGTCTTGGGAAGTCTAGTCATCTTATGAATTAGATCTACAGTGATGCGAACAAGAACCTCACCTATCCAGTATAGATCATCATATATCCTACTTAGTAATATCTTCACCCATTCTAGCTTATAGAACTCATGTGCATTGGAATACTCAAAGATAGGGTTATTAGTGAGATGCACGTATTCATCCTTGAATGTATAATCTAGTTTCATCATAGAACCCATGAGAGATGCAATGTTGTTGTCTCCAACTATTTCCTTTTTGTAGTAAACATATGTGCATATGTCTTAAACATGCATGACTCCAAGCAGAATCTTAGAGAATGCTCCTTCGACATCATCCAGTATGGACTTGAATGGATGCTTCTAAAAAACAAATCTCTTCCTCTCAGCAATGTCGAATACAACAGGAGTTTCCATACTTACTTGTAACTAGGTTAAGTAGGGTTTCATGATGATTCTAAAATGACGTGACTACTAGGGTTCTATTCCAAACATAATCCATTCACAAACCAAATAATCCTTCAAGCTATAGTCCTTTGATGCTCGATGATTATCTACTTTCTGAATGCGTCAATCTCAAATGCAAAGTGAAGCTATTTTAAGATCTTTTGCCAATTTATATAAAGATCAATTGCATTTAATGCTCATTGTCGTAAAGTAGTTTACATAGAGAATTTCAAACTTTGTTATGAAAGAATTAAGGGAAATGCGTGAATTCATACAACCTTAATTCATGATTACTTGCATGAATCCATAGGCGCATACTCAGAGGTTAGTATACCAGCCATGTAGGGGTTCAGAGCTAGAATAGCTCCCCCTAAGACTATGAGGGTCAAGTATTTAGAAGTAGAAGGTGCATCCACTGAGGATGCATCTTCTACCTTGTTCTCTTCATTATCCTTCTTTACTTCAACCCATATTTTATCTGAATTAGATTTGGCTTCCACAAACTTGACTTCTCCTAATTCTTCAAACAAGGACTTCTTGGGATTCTCTTGCCCTTTTGTTCTTGATCTGCAAAACCTTGAGATATGTCCAGCTTTTCCACATGAGTGACAGCTGATAGGAGGTCTGGTGTTGTTATTCATCATGATGCATTGCTTAGCTGTGTGTCCATTGTAGTTACATATCTGACATGTAATGTTCTGCAAGTTTCTTTGAGGCTGATTTCTCTAATTCAATTGAGTTTGATTCCTTTGGTTTAGTTGTGGCTGATTTCTTTGATTTGTTCTGCAATGAATAACCCTATAACCAAATTTATTACAGGAGTAACAGTAACCATTGAAGGGTCTTACAATCTCTTGCCAAGTGTTCATGCTTGTTACAGGCATATCAAGTATGGTTGACTGCCTTGTGCTTATCTTCTGCTTTAGTCTCTTCATAATTTTCAGTTTTCTTTTTTTCTGAAGATTCTGTTAGAGCTTTCTTTCTTTCTTTCTTGTGATGAGTTGATCTCAATTTCAGATAAACTGTATCCCATACCAGTGGTGTCACCTTTTATCTTTTTTGCATGGAGCTTTGATTGAATTGGATCAGAGCTTGTGTGTAGTTTATCAATCTTGTCTTTTTCTCCTGATAGTTCAGATTCAATTTTGTTCTTGATATTTTCCAAATCCAAGATTCTCATATTGGCTTGCATGATTTCTTCATCCAACTATTTGTTTTCTTTGTTTTTCTCTTCAATAGCTATTAAGATATTAGTTAACTGATCATTCAATTATTCTATCTTATCTTTCAAAGACTTGTTCTCTTCTTTCAGTTTCAAATCATTGGTGGAGCAATCTTTTAGTTCTTTCCTTAGTTTCTTGATAAGCATTTGTGAGCCATCAAATTTTAGTTTGAGTTCTTCATTTTATTTCTCAGGTCTATCTAGATCTTGAAGGGCTGCTTCAATATTTTTTTTTAGATGTTTGACTTCTACTTAATCCATGATCTCCTCAAGTGGTTAGACTTTTCTCTCTAAGGACCAAGCTATGATACTAATTGTTGGAAACACTGAGAGGGTGGGGGGGGTTGAATCAATGTTTAGCTACTTATTTAAATTCAAAAACTTAAACATAAATCAAATATACATCCAATGAAGCATATCACAAGATCACTTAACATTTGATATGATTATAGGAAAACCTTGATTAGAGGAAAACCCTGGTGGGAATTAGTACCCACAAATATTTTTCTAGTGTAATGAACCTGTTAAAGTTCCTTTTCCATGTTAGAAGCAGTCTTTACAATGCGAGTACACTAACCTGGTTAAGGGTCTGACCCTATTAGGATTCTTTTATAAACAACCCTGTTAGGGGTGAGGAATCACTATCCAAGAGCTCACTGCTCAAAGAGAAAGAAGGCTACAACCTCCTGAGAATAGATATACACTATATCCAAAGATTAACTGCTATATGTGACACAGATGTCTGATCAGTTCCAGTTATGTGCTTATGCTCTTAACTTCTTTAAGGGCTCTATCTCATACTTATATATTCATATTGCTCTGTTATACATCTTTGACTTATTTGATGACACTTCAAATGTATCTTTGCATTATATATATATATATA
>MU228411.1:1133542-1153032 GCA_018584345.1 Thuja plicata | reverse complement strand
GAAAGAGGAGCAAATACACTGTATTTCATTAACAAATTCTGTTACAACATATCCAGACAAGAAGCTTAAAAGATTGAGACAAGAAGAGAAAATTACATCACAGCAATATATTCAACATCATTGGGACTTGTTCTGAACTCCTGCCTAGAAAAAACCAGAACATAGCAGAGGAAAGGAACCCTTACAATTGAGAAAATAAAGAAAGATATAGAAGAAGGAGAAACCCTAATTCTTCTGAGCAATTGATACATGTCTCCCCTCAAATCTAATTTTACTCATTCCTTGCTTTTCAAAATATCTGATTGATTTAATCAATTTTCAACTCCACTTGTCTGAGAAAATATCTGATATTATCCCTTTGCAAATCTCCCTCATTCTCCCACTGAAAAAGTCGATCCAATCTGATCTCATTTTCAAAATATCTCTGAAATCCAGTCATATCTCTCTTTGAAAATCTGATTTCAAAAATCCTCTAGAAAGCTCTTTCAATTTTGACTTGCGCAATATATAAACATTTATCTTATTTTCCTCTATGAAAATTTGATTTGTCTCTGATAAATATCTTCCCCCAAAATCATCTGTCAAATCTTTAAAAACAAATAAACATATTTGTTTCATTCTGCAAAATTAATCATTGTTTTCTCATCCCAAATCTGATTTCCCTAGCAAAAATCTGATTTCCAGTGGCTTCAAAAACCTCCGGGAATAAACACATGGATTTGTAATAAAAATATTGAAATTACCTTTTAAAGTCAACCCTGTGCACATTTTAAACTCTGTGAAAATCTCAGATTTACGCATACATTAGCCAGAAAAAACCAGAAATTGACACATGGCATGCTACCATTGGCTGTCATAACTGTGCTTAACTCATTTTTAACCTTAGTTTCTTCCGGCGACCACGCGACAACTCAGAAATCAAAGTTGCAATAAATTTTCCACCTCTTCCTTCATTCCTAGGTGACTTGGCGACTAGCATCCAGCTATTTATTCCATCTCGCGACTGCGCGACCAACCGCTAACTCCCCGTCGCAACAACTATCTTTGGCGTCTGGCTACTTCACGACTAACCGCTAGCGGTTAGTCACCAAATCTTTGCGGTTATCTTTGATGTCAGGCGACTGTGCAACTAACCACTAGCGGTTAGTCGCCAGGTCTCTGAACTCTGGTGGTTAACTGTGATTTCTTTCCTGATTAGGCGACTGGGGCATTCGACGACTGGGCGACCATGTGGATCTCACGACATCGCAACCAAGTGCGCTGTTCATTTTCATCAAAATTTCCTTACCTTCAAATTTCAGGCATAGAAATTGAGGTGATAAGATGAGGGCGCGCATGCAGATAGCCTTCTCTTTCAACTTCAAATTCATTAGTTCTTACTTTTGTATATAAAGTCTTCATTTTGCTTTTGCCGGATGAATGTGGGATATATCCTTTTTTAGTTTTAAAGCATTTTCAGATTTTGTGTTAAAATACTGTGTATGCCCTTCTCAAATTTGACCCCCAGCCCTCAAAGGCCTGCCAAGAGCCTCTGGGCTTCTCATACTTACCGTAGATGTTTACATTTTTGCATATAAAGATCAAAAAAGTCATTTGCACAGTGAATATGGGATAATGAAAATACACTATTTCTTCATTTTCCTGGGTTTTTCCATCAAAACTGCTCTCTAATGGCACCGAATCTTTGCAAACGAAGACCATGACCTTTTTTTAATGTCTTGGGCGCCACCTCCTGTGGAGTCAAAAATGCAGATTTACTTAGAATCTTTGAAAAACTCAAGACTTCTCCCCCAAAAGCCATCGCATACTCTCTGTGGCTGCTATTTTGGCAATGTCTGTGTTTTGTGTTTGCAGATTTAAAACAAAACAATCCATTTAAATCCTCCATGTATTGCTTTGATGCTCCTCATGCTTTGGATTTTGCAATGTCTATGTTTCAAACTATTTGTGCAACCTGGAAATCTCCATTCATTTTATACTTGCGCAGGGTTTGTTCTTTAATGTCTGCAATTTACAAAGTTGAAAAGCACTAAAAACCCCCTAGTGCGTGGCATTCATTCTTCTAATATTTGCAATGTATTTGTCACATCAAACTCCTCCATTGCCTCATTATCTGCGCAACTTCCCTCAAACTGTGGTTTCATTATGCAGAAAATCAAAACAAAACAAACAAAAAAAAAACACTTAGTAAGTCTCCCTGCAATACCATCGCATGCTGCCCCTTGCAATACACTATACATTTGACATTTTGGTCAAAAAATTTACACCTTTCCCACTGCTACTACTGCTGGGATTGATGTCCTCCCAATTCCTTTGGCAGCGCAGATTGTTTACCTGCCTCGCACTTGAAATGTCTTCCTTTACCATGTGCCAATAGGCTGAGGACATGGCTTTACACATACATATTGCATTAGCTTGGAAGTTGTGAAAGCCTCTCCATCAAATCACTTGAAGCACTCTGTCAAACTACTCACGCCTTTGTCTGTGGTGCTGCTACATTTTGCACTGGAAGGAAAGCCGCTAGAGAAGGTTGTGGAAATCGGCTTTACACCTGCCGTCTGCAATGCTTGAGAATTTTAAACTCATTAGAACCTCCACTTGCCATCTAAACTGGCATGAGTTTATGTCTGTTGGCTGTGGATTCAATTAATATCTATACGTTGTTTGTTTCAAATTTGCAAATGCAAATATTATTAATCAAAACATGAAAAGCATTCCCATTAGCAAGTATAGCATAACTTTCCAAATTGAGATTACTCATGCCAATGTATACGGAATGTTTTAAAAAAGTATATAACCTTTCATAAGACATAACGCTGAATCCTTTTATGCTCTGTGCCATTTAAAACTGCAAGTGACTTTAAGATAATAACCCTCTCAAAATGCACAAAATGATCACTTGACTTTGATAAATTATGTCGATCTATTGAGATCAAATCCTACAAATCTTCTTTCAAAATTTAACACTCACCTTCAGATTGAAACAATGTAGTCTTCAGTGCACATTCGATCTTAAATTAGTTAATAGGTAATCACCTACAACTAAACTTTACGCTTTTGCAAATTGATCTTGTAAACATCAAATGGCCTCAGGAATTGCCTTTGAAAACTGACATAATGATTTGATCAGAACTTGCCCTCTGACAGGCACATTCTCTGATCTATAAACTATCATTCCCCAAAATGGAATCTCATGACTGTACCCGAGTCAAAAGATATTAACCTTTGAAATTGCCATTTTTATTCTATTCCTGCAAACATACTGTCAAAAAATGATTTTTAATCGCCGTAATTGATTTTAAAAGGCTGAAAAATGGATTAATAGGGGGCTCAAATCCAAACTGGAAGTAGTATGTTAGCTTTTCAAGACAATGCAAAAATAAATTCGTCAAAAGAATCAACCGGCCAAAAGTTTTTCACTGGCAAAGCAGGGCATTTCGTAAACTTAACTCTTTTCCGCACTGCAAACTGAACAAACTACCTTTGAAACTGAACTCATAGGGTCATCAAAAAGATCTTCCAGAAACCCAACCTCTGGAGCTTGATTTAATTTGATATGTAGAACATGACTCCTCAGTTTGCTTCCTCTGAAAAGAAACTTCTGACTTGATACCGATCTGCACAGATAGCACTTTAACACTTCCTGAATTTTAACACAGTAAATATGCAGAAATCGGGTTTGAAATCGGCAAAGAAAAGTGATCAACCAGATTTGTCAAGGCTTTGGAATCTTCAAAGGAGTTCATTCCTAGGTCTATAATGTAGGTCAACCTTTAGTTATCCAAAATTTTCACCCGGGTATAGACTTTGAAAAGCTCAAAGTGGGTCACTTAGTAATTCTGAATTTGAAAACACAGGAAATCAGATTTAATCACTATCAGAATGGTTCTTGAAAACTTGTCATCTGATTTCATAAAGATCTACAGACTGTAACATATGGAGTGTGTGACCACTGGAACACAGTAAAAAAGGAATTTTCTCAATTGGGTGAATTGGTCAAAAGTTATAATGTGTCAAACTGCGCTATTCAGATTTCTAGGCAGAACAAAAATGCAGACAATTCTGAGCAACCAACTTTGGGAAGTATGAAAACTTATCAAACGGATTCGGAATGACCTGAGGTTTAAAACATAAACTCTCTGATATGCATGCTAAACATTCCCAAAGTGGCGAACAATGAAACTTAACAGGGTGTAAGATACTCAGAAGCAAAGTAGGCTCCGGATAGCAAGTTGACAATTTAGCAAAAATGCAGAATTGGGTGACCCCCTCAAAATGACTACTCCCTAAACATGTCAGAACTGGAAATCAGGAGCTAGGACCCATTGCATATATCAAATGGAAGGCGTTAAAGCCTCTCCCAAATTTGTATCTCATGAAAATCATCCAGGCACCTTTTTCAAGCACTCTAACTGAGCCTTCTTACACAATTTTTCAAGGGTACTGGCTTTGCTCAACTGAAAAAATTCACATGGTCACTCCAAATTTGTTCTAAATTTAGGAGTACCAACAGGGTCTATAGAGGATCATACCTGAGTCATAGGTATACCAAGATGAACAAGAAAAGGAACCAATAGAAATTGCGACTTTGCTGGTGAGACTTAGCACAAAGGACTTTTGAAGGCTTATCAAATCAAGTTGAAAATTAACCTATCCACTGGGGACTAAGAGATAAGTTATTTTCATAAGTTTTCTTTAAATATTTTCAAAAAATAATATTGGTCAAGTTTCATATTTTAAAATCCCAAGTTTTATTAGGTGGCGACTCTAAATCTGGTTGGCTAGTGTTTCAGATAAAAAGTATAGTGTTTTGTTACATCTTCGTGGTCATTATATAAGAAAATATGAGAAACACTAGAGCGTACATGAAAGATCATCCAGAATTTGAACTAGAAAGTGGGCTTCCTAAGCCTGCTAAAAGAAATTTGTCAAGAAGAACTGAATCCACAAGTGGAAGTTCTTGGAAACCTAAGGTTTCAAGGGTTAGTCATCCTTTGGATATTATCCCAGACAAAAGTAATACTCCTTCTCCTAGTCCTGATTAAAATGGTGTTGGTTTCTTTGAGAACATGTTTGATACTCCTTTCCAAGAAGAGATATCTCAACAAAAGGTTGTAACTCAGGTTAAGTATAGAAAAGATAGTGAAAGGAGAAACAATAGAGATTTCAGACCTAGAGATGTTTCAAACATTGAAACCTCTTCCCAAAATACAAGAAATAACCCATTTTTACAAGAAGATCCTTATGCGGAAGCAATAAAACAAAGATGAGTAGACCTTATAAATCTTGAAGATTCTACAAATTCTGATATTACCTTGCCTAATCTTGATCTAATTTTTGGAAGCAATGATGCCTTGAGAAGAGAAATACATGAACAAATGATTTTAAGGCAAATATGGGAAATGTAAAAATAGAATGAGGCTATGGAAGCTGTGATTGAGAATGAAGACTTACAAGATAGCTAGCACAGCGTAAATTGATGAATCAAGGTGTGGGTAAGAGTTATAAGGGGCTAAATAAGGAGACCTTTGGTGATATGGATGCAAAAAAGAAGGAATATCAAGAGATGGAGAGACATTAAAATAGAAGACAGATGGAGGAAGAGAATGTGATCAGAAAAATCATTGATTAGGAAAATGAATGGTCCTTAGTGTTGGCAGGTTGACACTCAGGGTTTATATGACTAATTTTGTGTTGTCATTATGCAAATAATTAATATGAAGTTTTGACAAGTAAGTTCACAAACTTTGAAGATCAAAATTTGGCTAAGTACAGAAAATAGAATAGAACAAAGATATTCAGTTGATCAGAGCACCAGCGCACGTGTGTACAATCAAGTCAGAATATGTGCCTTTATACTTAAGATTTATTATATGTTATTAAGCTTAGTCTATACACGCATTGTAAGATATGACAGTATGGAGAAGTTACAGCAAGTTCAAGTGCCACTAACAGTTCAGAAAATAGAGCATGAAGCTAACTTCAAATTTTTATTAGCGTATAATATTTTGTTTTTTAATTTCCATGTGCCTATTGTAATATGTTTTTAATTATGTCTTTAACACTCATGTAAACATGCTTAAGCCAATTCATTGTGTATGTTAATTTTGGGCTGACTAAGGTCTTGTTTTTGGTCGCATCTATTCAAGCATGTATATATACTTAACATGAAATTTTGTATAAGTGTGAGAGTAGAAAATATGTAGAAAAGATATCCAGAAGAATAGTATAAACAAATCAGTATGAGATAGATCTCTTTAAGAGATTAGAGCATCAGTGCATAAATGGAACTGATCAGACAATAGTGTCATAACTATAGTTCATCTTTTGATATAGTGTACATCTATTATCCGAAGGTTGTATCCTTCATCCTATTGGGCGGTGAGCTCTAGCAATGAGCCATTCACCTTTAATAGGATTTTGTAAAGACTCCTAATAGGGTCATTGTACTTGCATTGTATATATTTCTCCTAACAAGGCAAAGGAACTCTAACAAGTTCATAAGACTAGTACAATCATTTGTGGGTACTAATTCCCACCGGGGTTTTCCTCTGATCAAGGTTTCCCCGTAAACATTTCTTGTGTTATGTGTCATTGTTTTATGCTTCATTTGTTATCTATTTTATTTAAGTTTCAAGTTTCTAAAATAAAGATTATTGACAAACATCGATTCACCCCCCCTCTCAATGTTTCTAACAATTGGTATCAGAGCTCTGGTCCTCTGAAAGAAATTTTAACCACTTGAGGAGATCATGGATTCAGTAGAAGTGAAACATCTAAAGAATAATGTTGAAGAAGCCATTGATGATCTTGAAAAATCTAAAAAATAAAATGAAGAACTAACACTAAAATTTGATGGCTCCCAAATTCTTATCAAAAAATTAAGAAAATATTTGAAAGATTTCTCTACGAATGATTTGGGGAAAATGGTCAAAAAGCTTAATGAAGAAAATGTGTCTCTAAAGGAAAATATTGAATATCTAAATGAATAGCTAATAGATAGTCTAAAAACTATTGAAGAAAAGACCAAAGAAATTAAACAATTAGATGAAGAACTTATTCAAGAAAATATGAAGATCTTGGAGTTGGAAAACATCAATAAAAATGTAGAATCTGAATTGACAGAAGCAAAGAATCGTATTGAAAAACTACACACAAGTTCTTATCTAATTCAATCAGTAATCTATGCATGAAATTTAAGAGGAGATACTACTGGTGTTGGATACTGTGTAGCACAAAGTGAAACCAATACAATACAAGAAAGTAAGAAAGTACAAGAAAAATCTATAGAAGCAAAGGCTACTGAGAATCTTACAGAAGCTAGAGCAGAATCATCTAAATATGAACATAAGATAGTTAATAGAACTTTTTATGCTTGTAACAAGCATGGAAATTTGGCAAGAGATTGTAAAGAGGCAAGAACCTTTAATGGCTATTGTTATTCTTGTAATAAATTTGGTCATAGGGCTATACATTATGGAATTAGTCAGAGAAATCAATCACAACGGAACCAAATAAATTTGACTCAATACAATCAGATAAATCAACCTCAAAGAAACTATCAGAACATTGCATGTCAGATGTGTAATTATAATGGACACACAACCAAGAAATGCAGCATGGTAAACAATATAAATAGACCTCCAATCATTTGTCACTCATGTAACAAAGCTGGACATATCTCAAGGTTTTGCAGATCCAAAACACAAAGAAAAAAAATCCTAAAGGATCATTATTTGAATAATCTGGAGAAGTCAAGTTTGAAAAATCTAGACAAGATTCAGGTAAAATATGGGTTGAAGTAAAGAATGATTATGATGTTAACAAGGTATTAGATGCATCCATAGTGGACATAAGTTATAATTCTAGTTAGATGACCCTCATGGTCATAGGGGGAGCTATTCAAGCTCTAAACCCCTGCATGGCTGATATACTCACCTCTGAGTATGCGCCTATGGATTCATGTAGTTGGTCATGAATTGAGAAAGTATGCATGGATGCACAGCTTGTACTTCGGAAAAATCAAAGATTGAAATTCTCAGTGGAAACCACATTACAACAACAAGCATTAAATGTAGTAACTTATATATAAGTCAGTAAAAGATCTTATATCTTCACTTTGCATTCGAGATCGAGCATTCAGAGAGCACAAGAGAAATAAGCATCGAAGTGTTGAAGTATAACCATTGGTTAGTTAGAAAAATGAGTTGAAGTTGAAATAGAACCCTAGGATGGACACGTTGTTTTAGAACTCTAGTAAAACCCTACTTAAGAAATCAACAAGTAAGTATGGCAACCCCTGTAGTCTTTGACATCACTAAAAGGAAGAGATTTATGTTTAAAAAGAATCTATTCAAATAAGTTCTAGATGATGTAGAAGGGGCATTCTCCAAGACTCTATTAGGAGTCATGCATGTAGAGGACATACACACCTACATCTATTGTAAGAAGGAGTTTTTTGGTTACAACATAATAAAAATGCTCATGGAATCAATGATGAAACCTAGTTACTCATTCAAGGATGAATTCTCACATCTCACTAATAACCCTATTTTTAGTATACAAATGCACATGAGTTCTATGAACTAGAATGGGTTAAAATTCTACTCAGTAGGATTCATGATGATCTTTTTTGGATTGGTTAAGTTCCTATCCGCATTATTGTTGACCTGATTCATGAGATGACCAGACTCTCTAAGGTTGGACCTGTTCTTCCCACTGGAAAGGATATCAAGAAATAGGTTAGAGAAGGCATGCTTATTTAGAAGCGATAGGCGTGGGATGAATATTGATCCTATTGTGGAAAAAGACATCAAACTCATCACCATGATACTTGGCTACAAGTTTCACCATGCTAGCAGACTTAATAGTGTATCCGCAGCTACAGTTCTAATAGCAATAAGGATGGCAAGAGATAACACACAATATAATCTTTGTGAGATATTGCATGCACAACTAATTAAGAACATTAAAGCTATCAAGCATGACAGAAGAAAATTATTCAGATTTGGCTCATTGATTATATACTTATACTGTAATATCCCCTCCAGGGAACCCATAAGGATCAAGTCCAAAGTACAGAGATAACAACTAGATTTTTTTTTTTTAAATGTTACTAAGACTATTTTAGAAATTATAAAAATTAACATGTCCTTAAAGGTTCCCCTTAAACGGTTTCCATGAATATAAAAAAAAACCATTGATTCCATAAATTACCTTAATGAATTCATTTCCTTTCCTAATTTACATTGTATTTAGTTTTTTTTTTTTGAAAGGAGAAAGAAATAAATATATTGTACTTCTAAATGAATTTACCCTTTTCTTTAATTTATTTTCCAATTAACCTTTCCTACACATAAT
The DNA here is from genome assembly GCA_018584345.1 of Thuja plicata. Taxonomy (NCBI): domain Eukaryota; kingdom Viridiplantae; phylum Streptophyta; class Pinopsida; order Cupressales; family Cupressaceae; genus Thuja; species Thuja plicata. The sequence continues at coordinate 1,143,672 of MU228411.1, read as the reverse complement.
TCATTTGTATTTCCAGAACATAAATAACTCTTACTTCCAGTTGTAACCACCCTTATTTGGTGTGCTACGACTAAAGACCTTATTTTCCCTAAGTGTGATCATACCTTCGATTATGTCCAAACGACTCTGTTACTGCTTGGCATAATTCTTCAAATCAATTTAATTTCCTAATGTGATCAAAATCACTAAGTTAATTGCTTTAGCCAAAATTAATAATCGATCAAATACATGGCTAAAATGATTAATTTAGTGGGAATTAAATAAAGTCCTAAATCATTTTCTCACTTGCAAAAGAACCAATCCCCTAGCTTGATTAATCTAATTAATTGGCTATAGTTCTTTAATTATTAAAAAGCAATTAAGTTGTTTAATTAATTAAATTTCCTATTTTTGAATGCATTAAATAAGTATAATTTATTTCATTAATATTCCTCTAAACCGCCAACCTAACCCAACTCAACCACTTGGAACCTAGGTTCAAACCTTTCCCAACCATTTCACCCCTGCTAAGCATTCTTCTAGTCCTAATCTAATTCTATACCCCCTTCCTAATGATGTCACATTCCATTAAGGAAGTGATTAGGGACTCAGCCCACTTGAGAAAGTCAACTTTCTCAAGCTTGACTTCTCTAAGGACCAACTTGCCAAGTTGAGCCTTACTCTCTCCCATGCCTCTTAATGAATTTCATTAATGACCCCTTAATGGATATTCTCTCTTGCCCATCCCTCATTAATAGCTCTTACACTTCATTAATGACCTTAGGGGCTCCATTACTGAACCTTGTCTCCACTCTCTCTCTCCCATTCTTCTATAAATTGAAGAGGTTTGGAGCTCATAATAAGCTTTAATTTTTTAATAGTAGTGTTGTTATACCAAGATTTTGAAGGAATCTCAAAGCATTGTTATGCTACCCATTCCTTCATAGCTTCATGCACACTCCATAGTTACTTTCATGCATGGTTATAATGCTCATTTTTAGACTAATATGCATGCTTAATAATCAAATAGTTGTTTTAAACTTGAATCTTTCATGATAGGTTGTTTATGTCACTAGTATTAGCATAATCTAAGGGCTGTTATGTTATTTACTACACTCATCCTAGTTAGAAAGCAATAGGTCAATGCTAGTGTTTGATATGCTCACTAACCTTTTTTTATCACTAACAGAATGACTTATTGAAGTGTTGTGTCACAGGTAATAGGTGCAAAATTTGACACACATATTTCTAGCGCCCACCGTGGGGCCCATTTTTCAACTTGGTCCCATTTTTTAATTATAGATTGCCCAATAATAGACAACAATTTCAATTGAAATAATTCCTGATTCACCCCCGAAAGGGTGATAATATTTGTGCAAGGCAAAAATTAATTTCCCCAAGACACTCATCATATCATTCCCTCACTTGTGTTTGGAGTCGGCTAATACAACATCATGACTGGAGCCATTGCATACTTTGTGGTGGTTGTATTCTGATTAGCATTTGAGTGTGTGCCTAAGTTAATGAGAAAATATTTTCATCCTCCACCTAGAGAATAGGAAAAAGATGTGTGTTTGTTTCACCCTCCTAACAATGCAAATTTGTTTGACGTGTTTGAAAAATTGTTAAAAAGATAACATCTTAAAACAAACAACAACATTTAATCCTAGTTCAACGCATGTGTTTTTTACTCACCGAGGGGTCTCATAAATCAAACTGCAATTAGACAAGCTTCACGTACTTCCAAAATGAGCTTTTCAAAATTGTTTAAAATTGACAGTCATCATAATATCGCATCCTATATTTCCCAAATTGCATGAAGTATTTAGGCTCACATCTAATATCCTAGATCGTATCTAGTCAGCACATAGTTGCATCTCATATTTAAGCTCGCATCTAGGGTCATCAGTGGCTCGCATCCTGTATTTCTAGGATCACATTTGGGAGCTCACATCTAGGATAGTGGGAACTTGCAAGATAATTTCTTAGAAAGTCTCAGTTGATTTGGATACCATTTTGGCTCTTTATTCTATCCCTATTATCTATTCTAGTCTCCCTGTCGTTAAATCAAAACACTTTTTCAGACATCCACCTTGCATGTCTTGTCAGTTTCTCATAATCTATCTCAATACGTGTGTTCTATCCACTTCTTAGAAACACTTGGTTCCCAGCTCACTATCAGGGAATTCTAACCCTCTGACGCTAGAATCATTACTCCCACCCAAAACTCAAATGATACTTCCACCTAGACACACTAACTTGGACGATTTGAGATTCTACCTCACACTGTTGGGAAATGTTGATGAAAGTTGAGACACAACTTCATGGTTAACACAAGACACAACAAGTACATGTCTAAAGGATCAAAAGTACCTCCTAAAACACCAAACTTTTAAGGGGAAACATCTTGTAGTTCCCTACTTGATCTAGACTCTCCACAAATGGATAGAAACACTTGCAGATGGAGTGATGCTTTTGAGTAATATAACAATGGAAAACACCAAAATCTCAAAGATACAGATGAGGAAGAAGAACCTATGTTCGACCGTCCTTTTTTTGAGTCTGGAAGTGAGAAAGAAATCACTGAAGAAGAATATGAAAAACTCAAATAGAGAAAGAGGTTCCATAAAATAATGGAAAATATGAATGAAAAGGATAAAGAGAAATACTTCCTCCATCTAGCATCCATGGGTGTCAAATTACCTAAGGATTACGATGTGGAACAACTCAAAGAAAAGGAAATACCTTCTCCTATATCTATTCTTGCCAAACATCTCACATTGATGCAAACTAAGCTCACAAATCTCAAACAAGAGAAGGATAAACTAAAATCACCATACTCTTTGGACTCCATTTGTCCATTCCCCTTTGATAAGAGTATTACTATGATCTCATTTCCTCCTAATATGGAAAGACCAAAGTATGACAAGTACATAGGAGAAACTGACCCACAGGATCATGTAAGGGAATTTTGTTCTTTGAGTATATAATATATGCACAAACCTACATACCTCATGCGACTATTTCTAGGAAGTCTAGGAGGTAATGCTATGGAGTGGTTCTCAAAAATGAACCCTAAGGTCAAAACTTTTGAGTAGTTAATCCAATGATTTATCCAAAATTACTCCTATAACATAAAACATGATGGACCTATGTAATACCAAATAGAAGACTTGTGAATCTTTTACACACTTCCTACAAAGATGGAGGAAGCTCTTTGCATGATATTCAAGGGCCATTCCCAAATCAGAGAAGATGGACATCTTTGTTAATAACCTAGTGCCTGAATTTAACTATGCATTACAAATGCAAGACTCCATGAGCTTCGATAGAATGATTAAGAATTCCCTCTATATCAAGGAAGTCATGGTCAAAAGGGGAGATATCACCCTTCAAAACAAAAACATAACCAACAACCCCAACTCCAAGCCTAAATGGTGGAAGAAAATAAAAAATGTTGTCAATGACAGAGTAGTTGACGCCTCTAATATTAACCCTAAACTTGAGGTGTTCAATCTGAATAATAGCATGCAGGCAAGCAAAGATGCCAAGGTCATGACCCCCATACCTAAAATAATCAATGATAATGGAAAAGGACAGTCATGGACTTCGAAACCTCAGAGAATATTTACTCCTTTGGGAGAACCTCTCGAGACCATTTTGAAGACTCTATTAGATAAAAAAGTTCTCACAATTCCTAATTCCAAACCATGGGAACTAGCAGTCAAACCAAAGTGGTGGGATGATAATTCCTACTATGTCTTTCACAAGAACAAAGGACACAAAACTAATAATTGCCTTAAACTTAAATATGTCATTCAAGACCTCATTGAAGTCGGTAAGATCAAAGTGGACAGACACACTACCAATGAGGATCATACAACATTCAATAAACCATTTCCTAATTACGAAAAAGGAGAAACATCTAAAGGGAAGAGTAATGAAGTGAACTACGCCTATTCCAATAATGACAATGTGATCAATATGCTAGACATTAAGAGTGAATCAATTAATATGGTCACAATCAAAGATGTTTCATTTCACTCAAATGTCGTAACACGAAGGCAAGCATAGGTCACGATCAAAGGAGCCCCAAAACTAGCATCAACATCTAAGGCTCCTATCATTACTATTCCTAAACCAACAAAAAAACATGTGGTTAATCTTCTTGGAGAAAAGTATGACTTGGTAGATCAATTACAATGAACCTCTACCAAAATTTCCATTTTTCTGTTGCTCAAGATATCCATAGTACATAGGGAAATCCTAGAACAAGCTCTAGATGCTGCTAACATCCCAAAGGATATTGATATAGACAAATTCCAAGCAATGGTCAACCACATCTCAATGCCACATTATCTCTCCTTTTCTAAAGAGGATGATACATCATTGACACATCCACATAATCAACCCCTCCATATCAAAGTCCTTATTCATAAATCTCATGTTAGATGCATGTTGATAGATGGAGGCATAGGATTGAATATATGTACACTTGATCTAATCAAGAGACTAGGTCTCTCAGAATAGACAATTGACTCTAGAGGGAAAATAACTATCAAAGGTTATGATGAGGAAGAAAGATCCTCCAAAGGTCTCATTGTTCTGCCTATCCGCGTCAGAACAATTGAGAGGAATGTCATTTGTCAAGTTATAGATCTACCCCTAGCCTACAATATCCAGTTGGGCAGACCATGGATTCATGAAATGCAAGTTGTGCCATCCAGTTACCACCAGTGTATAAAGTTTCCACATAATGGGGTGGAAGTGACAATTCTTGCAGATGCTAACTACACTTGTAACAATATCAAAGCTAGTAGTATGATCCCGCATAACAAGGAGGATATGGATACGATTGCTCCTAAAACTACCAAGGACATGGTTATGAAGAGTTTTGGCAAAACCCTAAAACTTGAAGAAACAAGTATGGGAGAGTACAAGTTGGACCTGACTCCATCACTGACAGAACTTCCAGTGTCACCAAGATCCTATGGAAAACATTCCTTAACATTCACACCTAGAACATCCAACAAGCTAGAAGTACACAAAGTGACTGGCATGGTAAAGGAATCCACATCTTCTTTAGATAACATAGAAGAACAGACAGTCTTGGACTGGCTTTACAAAGGAGAACTTGTGGAAGCTAAGGTCAAACATGTAGAGATATCCCTAGAACAGTATGACAAGGGATATGATTTCCTCAAACAGATGGGACACAAAGGAAAGGTACCTCTAAATGACACAGGATGAGGGCTTATTGAGCCTATACCCATGGAGTTCCAGGATACTATAGACAAAATAGGACTGGGTCTTAATACTAAAACTAATCCACCTAATTCAAAAGACAGTCCAACCTCAGACAAAGGGAGTGATGAAAAAAATAAACTAGAGTAGTGGACCTATGAAATATTATTACATGTTGGCACAAAGGATACCAACTACCAAGGAGAACATTATATACCTATCTTTGAGGTACCATAAGATCTTCACACCCCTTTGTTAGCACAACCTCCCATTCAAGAGGTAGGAGACACAACAACAGCTGGTCCAGAGGTATCATTGATAGCAATAGTTACTCAAGAAACACCTTGACAAAAGGATTTACATCCTAACTGGGGGCAATTGGTGACGGTTTCACATATCCTTGATCTAACCCACTTTGATACATATGTAGCTAACTGAGTACATCAAATAACCATTATTGAATACTTCAACATATCTGATGATGAGGTCACCGACTCTCATGATTATGAATGAGATGAGCTATCGGTCACAACTATAGATATTGGAATAGATACAATTCACATGTTTGTGGCACCCTCAGCTCCTCATGAATAGCCCAACACTACTCCCAACAACACTCATAATCCTGAAGCAGAAGAAGAGTTCCTTCCCCCAATCACTGATGAAGAAAATGGTGATTACATAAGTCTAGAAGAATTTCAGAGGCTACAAGCAAGAAGCCTCCTTTTATGGAGAGATTATAATGAGAGTTCTATTAATGAGTCACTAGAGTTGAGTCCACATATGACTAATAATGACCCTTTTAACAATGATCTCACTCTTATTGATCTAAACATTGAAGAAATTAACTTAACAAAACATGTCATGTCGGTTAATGGTCTTGATGCTAATGTGATGTTGTCCTTCCTAGAGTCTGACTCCCTATCATTGATACTTCCAAACCTAATTGATTGGAGTGAAATAGATCCTACGCCTATCCTTAAATTTCCCAATGACTATACCCTAGCTTTCTATCTCAATGCTTGTGAACCTTACCCTTCTTCCACCAATGCAAGGAGCGAGAACATGTCATAGGAGAATATCAGGTTTCTCTGTCAAAAACTAAAAAATAAAAAGAATAGGAGGACTGATGGTGAAAACCACTTTGTGTCAGTATCATATCCTAAAATAGTAAAGATAAAAGATGCATCTAATGGTAAAAACCTCGTAGAGGTGCCAAAGGATGAGAGTCTTGAAATCCTCCCCGAACACTTTTAGGAAAGGTCTTCAGTGCTAATTGAACCAACACAACCAATAAATTTGGGAACCATTGAAGACCCTCAAGTGGTACACCTTGCACAATCTTTGTCAGAAGAAGAGAAGATATAGTTTATAGATTTCTTGAGAGAAAATAAAATCAACTTTGCATGGTCTTATACCGTTATGTCAGGGCTAGATCCTTGTCTAATCATGCACCACTTATCTATAGCTCCCGGGATCAAGCCCATGAAAAAAAAACTTAGAAAGATGCATCCTCATGTTGCATTATTGGTAAAAGAAGAACTAGAGAATTTGTTGAAAGCTGGATTTATCAGAGTCATTACCTATGCAGGATGGATCTCCAATGGGGTTCCCATGTCTAAATCTGATAAATCTATCAGGATCTGTACGGAATTCAAAGACTTAAACAAAGCATGTCTGAAAGATGACTTCCCACTACCTAACATTGACATGATCATAGAACTCATAGTAGGCTTCCAAATGTATTAATTAATGGATGGATTCTCAGGCTATAATCAAATCAAAATCGCCCCTAAGGATCAAGAAAAAATTGCATTTACATGTGCATGGGGCACCTTTTTCTAGAACATCATGCCATTTGGGTTAAAGAATGTCGGTGAAACATATAAAAGAGCCATGAAAAATATATTCCATGACATGATGCACAAGAACATGGAGGACTACATGGATGACACATTGGCTAAATCAAAAGAAATACATACCCACATTGATGACTTAAGAAAGATTTTGGATCAGATGGAGCAAGTCCAACTCAGGCTCAATCCAAAGAAATGTGCCTTTGGTGTCCAATCAGGAAAAATCTTAGGGTTTATAGTTTAAGAAAAAGGAATTGAGGTAGACCCCAATAAGGTTAAGGCTATACTAGAGATGGCTCTCCATGCAACATCAGTCAAATGAGGACACTACAAGGGAGACTCCAGTCAATCAGGAGATTCATGTCACAACTTGCAGATAGGGAACAACCCTTTACCAAACTACTACACAAACGGGTCACTTTCAAATGGGATAAACACTGTGAAGCCAACTTCAGAGAATTTAAAGGATACGTAGCTACTCTTATTCTTATGGCACCTATTCATGGAAAGCCCTTGCTCCTATACATTTTAGCTATAGCTACATCCCTAGGCATATTGGTAGCACAAGAGGATGAAACAAAGAAAGAAAGAGCCATCTACTATATTAGTAGAACAATAGTCTCCTATGAGTGCAATTACAACATTATTGAGAAAGCATGCTTAGCGGTCATCTTCACATCACAAAAATTAAGACACTACATGCTGTCACACACAATAAGGCTCATTACTAAGATGGATCCTTTGAAATATCTCCTAAGAAGAACAACATTAATAGGACATTTGGAAAAATGGGTCCTGATTCTAAGTGAGTTTGACATTGAATACATAGAAAGGGGAGCTATTAAAGGACAAGTCCTTGCAGGTCAATTGGCTGATTCACCGCTCCAAGATGATGAAACTTTAAAGATTGGATTCCCTAATGAAACAATCATGCATCTAACTGAATATCCATGGAAGATGTACTTTGATGGCTCATTCACTCAACAAGGCTATGGAGCAGGGGTCCTATTCATAACTCCTCAAGGTTACGAGATTCCCAAATCCTACAAAATGATGTTTCTATTAGTTGTATTCCATGTTTTTTGTGCTTTGCCCTAAATTTTGGTTGTCCTCATGCCAATTTCTTTCCTTAATCAAAATATGTCCCATTTTTTAAGTATCCCTAAGAAGTTTCTGCGTCTTTAGGTCAAAATGCACATGAGTAATGCAAAAACCCAAAGCCCTAAGCTCTATTCTAAGTAAAATGTAAAAAGGGCCTAAAATGACAATCAAGTTCCTAATTTTGCATTACCTTTTTGAAAAACTTAAGTCATGTGCCTATTTCGGGTGGTCACCTTGTCGCTTGATCCTATAAGCATATTCCATTTAGTTATGAGACTCCGTGATTAATAGTTGTCAGGATGTCTCTTGAAGAAACAAAATATTCCTTATTTTTTATGAGACTTGGTGGAAACCTTTAGTTGCAAAGTCTCCCAAGGAAGAAACACGTCAGCAGTCACCATCTAAACAAATAGTTAAGTCACGGTGTCACGCAAAGAATCCAACAGTTAGTGATTTGTTATGAGACTTAGCGATTTCTTTAGTCATAGGGTCTCTAGATTGAAACACAGTAAAGTGACATGTTAAAGGCTTTTGTCGCTTAGTCTCTGAGTAAAATGATGGTTAAGTAAAAGATGCTGAGACTTCATGACAAACCGCAAGGTGTTTAGAATATATGGCAGTCAGGTTGTCGCTAGTTTAAAATGCTAATTCAGTGTTCAATCAGTGATTTAGAGACAAATAGTTAAAAGAGACACATGTCCACAATGAGCAGAACCAAGGTTAGTCGTGTGGTCTCCCAAAAGAAAAAGGTCCCCTGGTGACTAAGACATTAAAAGGTATAAAGTTATATATTGTCGCGTAGTCTTCAAATGATTTAAAGCTTTTAAAATATACTCAGCAACTTAGCGCAGCTGTCAGATGTCAAGTGTAATGAAATCAAGGGTAGTCACTAAGTCTCTGATTAAAAGAGCATAAAAGTAAAAAGGGCTCACGACAATGAGATAACCTTTTTCGTGTAGTCTTTGATTTGAAATCAAAAGTTAAAGTTTGTCACATAGTCTCTGAAAGAAATGTCAAACTAGCATATTTAATCAGGGATTGGGTGACCAAGGTTAGTCGCGGGGTCTCCAAATAGACTTTGGGGTTAAGTATTTCATCCACAAACTTTGATTATTTTAGTCACATAGTCGCTATAACTTAACTGTGGTTAGATAAGTAAAGAAAACAACATAGTCCCTGGGTCTCCAGAAGAATCAAGGGTTAAGAAGTTGGATCAACGAAAAGGAGATATTGCATAGTTGCGTGGTCACTGAATATGAAAAATCATGGAAGGCAGCAGTTGCTGACATGAAAATGTGGAAGATTTAGTGTCCAATGAGAATCCAGAGGACTAATTAATATATGAAAAAGGGTAGCTGAGATGTCTGACGGAGAACCAACCATATGAAGACATCTCATCCTGTTCAAATTTTATAAGGATTTTTTCTGGAGATGCATATGATTTTGATTTCCTGTCACACTCATGAACTATGGCTAAGATTTCAATTAATTTCATAGCATGTTAAATTGAAAGTAAAATTGATTAATTAATAAAGAGTTGATCAAAATTTCATTTTCAACTTATCATACATTCAGAATTGTAGAGCGAGGAAGTGCTAGGTCTTTTGTTTTCAAAAAGTAGAGATTGATCAGTTGTAGGGTACTTATCTATTTATCAAGTTTCCTAAATTGTTAAATAGTGAACATAGAAGAGCAGTGAGTTCTTAGCATAGATTTGTTTTGATCTTGGTCAGAGAGGAGTGTTAGCTCTTTTTATTGCAATACTTACCTAATGATGACAGTATACCTGGTATACTCGGGTGCAACCTCTTTTAGGCAAGAGAAAAGGCTAATTTCTAAGGATTGGATAATATCCTTCTTCATTTTTGAGCTCCACAAACTCAGGCAGGTTTTACCTTTTAAAGATTACTGATATCTCAGTCTATGTATTTGGTGGATTGTTTCATTCAC
>MU228411.1:1113906-1125173 GCA_018584345.1 Thuja plicata | reverse complement strand
TTCTATTGTTATCAAGAGCCTTATGATCATTCCTTTTCTTTCTCATTTCTCTTTCCTTTTTCATTTGTTGAACTAGGGCAAGCTGCTTCAAAATAAAATTCTCTTCATTGGCTAGCATATCAGAAGGCGCATCTTCTAAATCTGAACTAGGTGTAGTAATCTCTTCTCTCTCATTTGAAGTAGAAGTAATCGTGGGTGTATCTAATACTCTTTCAGCAGCCTCCTGAAAGTCTACAGTATTTCCATCATGAGAGTGCTGAATAGTATTCATATCATTCCTGATATTTACCTCTTCACCTTTTAGAGGAGTTTCATTCATATCAACTTGATTCTTATTTTTCCTCCAAGAGGCTCCAACCCTTGAGGATGATGGGATTCCTTCATGTAATACCCTCTCTGGATCCATTCTCACTTTTGACCTAGTATTCATTCTATAAGACATTTATTTCTTTGCACTAATCTCAGAGATGTTCCTTTCAAAGTCGCCACCCAAAAAACTTGGGATGAATACTTATCAAGAGGGTACCTTACTAGTAACCATAAATATGGCTTGAAAACAAGTTTAAACCTTTAAGTGCCAGATATCTAGATTACCTGGGTAAGAGATATTATGCAGATTCTTAACAAACTTTTAAAATCTCTTAGGCTCCCCAGCAGAGTCGCCAATTTGTTTGCGTACTCGGATGGGAAAACTCGGCTGCAATGAAATTTTTTTAAACTGTAGAACACCAGAGATTTCTGAATACTTCAACAAGACTTTACAATCTCTTATCCCCAGCAGAGTCACCAATTTGTTAGCTCTTTTTCTTGCAATACTTACCTAATGATGACAGTATACCTGGTATACTCAGATGCAAGCTCTTTTAGGCAAGAGAAAAGGCTAATTGCTAAGGATTGGATAATATCCTTCTTCATTTTTGAGCTCCATAGACTCAGGCAGGTTTTACCTTTTAAAGATTACTGATATCTCAGTCTATGTATTTGGTGGATTGTTTCTTTCACTAGGTATGAACCAAAACCTCACTATAACAACTTATAGAACACTTTAGAGATTGCAATGAATAACTTAAAATAGAATACTATAAGCCAGGCTATGGTTTTGAGAACATAAACCAATGAGTCAAGGATTTGCATCCTTCTTCCTTTTGATTTTAGGAGGGATAACCTAATGATTCACTCTCCAAGGAATCAACAAAGTGGACACTGTCCTGCTGACATAAGTCCTTGATGAGCTCAGCTCATATCTTTTAGTGACAAGTGTGTTTGGAATAATTTTGAATGTTTCTAAAAACCTAGATGATGATAGATTATCAGACTCAAATCTAGATCAGTGCTTATCCTTTGGGTTACAGAGTCAAAATCTTGAAGTTTTACATAAACAAAACACTGTAAGCTGCCTTACAACCTACATGCAATTAGAATAAGTTGCCTTACAAATTATCTGATTACCTCTAAAATACTGTATCAAATCCTTAAATACTAATATGCTTCCTGAAACTACTCACAAAACTTAGTTCTTTACATGAAAGAAACTTGCAAGTAACTAAATAGTCACCTTGTAACTAAAATGCTTCAGACTGCCTTACAATCTTAATCATAAAAAAGCATACACAGGAAATAAAGAGACAATAATAAAGAAGAGTAAAATTGCACCATATTTTATTGATGTAATCCTTCTTTCGTACATAAGAAAAATCTTTGAAGCTTGAAAGAACACAGGCAGACATTTAGAAAGACTGATTCTTTACATTATATTTTCATCCTCCTTAACCCGTGATTTATCCGGAGATAGGGCGACTATGAAACTTCCTTACCTTTACTAACGAGAGTCAACATTTGGTGAACACGCTACACAAGGAAATCAAAGTCGCGTATGGTTATCACTAACCCACATTATTTTATGAGACTATGCGACTAACTGTTAGTGTTAGCTTTCGCAGTTATTTCTTAGTCGCCAAATGTTATCTTTCTTCTGCCAGACTGCGTGACAACCCTTAGTCGCCTGATCGCGAAATGAAAATGTTGAATGCCAAAAAAATTATGAGACATCGTGACAAAGCATTCTTCCCTTAAAATCATCTTGCGACCTCGCGACATACCCTTGACCACTGAGTTGCGAGGACTTTTCTCTTTAGGCCTTTTTTATTCTCAGACTTGGCGACTACCGTAGGATCTTTCAATGACTTCGTCTGACGGCTGTCACTTAATCGGCAAGTAACTTATCATACCTTGAAAATATCTCAAGACCCTGCGACTAATAGTTACCCCTTAAGTAGTCTTGTAGTCGCTGAATACACTTATACCTTTAAGTGATCATTCTAAAATCCATTTATCTCCTGACAGATGTCTTCTTCTGATTTGAAAGCTGAGTTATCTAGCGACAACCCGAATGTGCTTTATCCCAAACCATAAAAGGTTAGTCACCAAGTCTCAAAATTTTCAACTTAACCGGCCTCTTTTCTGGAGACTGCGCGACTAAAGGCTTTGGATTACACTTAATATTAGACTCATTTAGCGATTATGTGACAAAAGGTAATCGCGAAGTCTCTTAATAAACTCTTAACTGTTGAAAACATCTTGCAACCACCTGACTCACTTGTGGGCCCACTGACATATTACTACTCTATTCAAATTCAGTGTTTACATGACACAAAGAAAATCATGAAGTCTGGGAAAGAACAGGGAATATTCCTATACTGCATGAGACAACGCAAAAAAAGCTAATCACAGAGTCGGGGATAAAAAGGAATATGTTGTTTTAAATTGTGTGACTAAGCGATTAGAAGAGAACTCATGACTTAAGTGAGGCAAAAAGTAACTGAGAAACATAAGAGAACAACACCTTAGGGTTTTATTCAAATTTGGACACTGAATAAACAAGGGTTTCAAGTCTTTGAATATTTTCACAGGTTTTAGGCTTGAAAACATGAAAACTTGGAGAGGGAAAAATAGACGAAGGGAAAGGAACCAAAACGTGGAATACAACAAACAAGGAGGTTGATACAGAATAAGATGAGTAAGGCTCTTAGTGTGGCTTCAACCAGTGGAAGGAGTGATGAAGTAGATGATGATGCAAAAGGGAAAAGGAATTACTCTGATGAGTTCTTAAAGTTGTTGCCGGGGTCTACACAGAACAAGAGGGCTAATGCAAATTTGTTGGCAGATGACTACAGTGAGATCAGAGATGCTCACACTCAATGGTCAACAGGTTTTTCTCTTTACAATTAATTCTATAATAATTCTGATAAGGCTATCCCAGTGCAAACCCTTGGACTAGTGGCCTTGCTAGGTTAATTGTCCCTGATGTCTATATAGATGTAGACATATTTCTAGGTCTTTCTAGCCACTATGATGCTCTTTCTAAGACAATTAAGAAAAATGATGGCACTACCTTATTAACTTTGAATAGGAATTCATTTATGCAAGCCTTTGGCTTATACGGTACCATGTCTACTAAGGTAAATCTTACTAGGTAACAAAAAAGGTATAGGTTACAACGTGGTGCTGTTAGAACCCTATTGCAGAAGCATATGCTTAAAGAGGTTAGGAATCATCTTACTACTATACCTGGTACTACACCCTACTTCTTTAAAGACTTGCATTTTTATATCAAGTATATTTCCTATGCCTTGTGTAGAGTGTTAGGGATAGATGGAGGTGCAGAAAAGATAAATGCTGGGATTTTGATGATGGTGCTAGACTTGCAAGATGTGCATTCTAGCATCAATTATGATTATGTATAGTACATTATGGATAAAATGCATGAGGGATTTATAGCTATTCAGAAGAAGATGAAGGACCCTAAAGAGAAGGAACCTAGGTTCTTCCACTATTCTATCCTGATGCATTTGTTGTTGCATTTTAACCATGGGATTATGAACATGAACAACTTAAATCCAAAGATGGTTTTCCAGGACCGACCTAATCCTATTCAATTTTGGGTTAGGATATAGAATTATACATCCAAGGACTATGACTTTTATGGATTTGAAAATTGGATTGTATATCCATTAATGCAGAGCATGGGTATCAACAAGACTAGACTCCCAGTGAAAGTGTTGCAGTTGTTCAGACCTTGTGAGTATGTGGACAAGTGGGAAGGTGATCACAACTAGGGAGAATTATTCTTAGAAGAAAATTTTACCATGATTAGGGTATATGGATGCACACATCCACCTCATGTCCTACCCTATCATGTGCCATCCAGAGTTCCTACCATGGAGTTTATCTTGCAACTATTGTTGACAGACAATGAACATTTTGCACCACATAGGAAGGGGAACTTAACCCCAAGACAGTTTAAGATCTTTAATTTTACTATTGGCAAGGGTGCCATTGATTCAGTAAGTGCATGGTTGGAGAGCTACAAGATGAGGTAAGTATCATACAGATATATTGACCCTAAGAGATTCATAGCAGGAGTTAGGAAACTTTTGACTCCTACCATCCCGAATACAAATGTGCATGGTTTCTGTGTAGAAGAAGATGTTACAAGAAATCTTCTTGATGAAGATGAGATAAGGACAAGAAGGGAGAGGATTCAGGAATTAATGAATCTAGAAAAAAAAATAAAGAGAAATGGGTTGTCTTTTGGAGGCTTTTACCCTGATTTGCCTTATTTTGATAAGATTAAGGCCATGATTAATAATTTTTATGTACTCTATGAACAATTGGATAATGTTTTGGATAAAAACGGAGCAAAGGAGCTTAAATATTTAGACTCTAAATATTAAAGTAATAGTGATAGTTATTATGCCCACCCATCTCGTTTGGATCAGCCTCAATAGAATGTTGAAGAGGCAGCATAGGAACAAGGAGAACAAGGCCATATCATTGACCTAACTAAGGTCTCTCAACCAGATGATGTAGAAGAGCCTACTACTAAGAGGCAAAAAGTTGACCATGGTCAGACTTCTTCTATTAGGAAAGAGAAGAAAGGAGATAGAATAAGTGCCCTCATTCCTGGAAATAGATTATATGATCATAATCTAAGGAAGAAAATTAGACAGGGGAAGAGGCAGCAACAGGATGAGGAAGAAAATGTACAGTTGCCTCTTAAGGCATGTATTGATCAGAGGTTATTGCATCAACAACAATTTTTGAGTGATGATAATTTTTTCAAGACTGATGAATTCAAGGATTTTCTGAGATGGCACAAGAAAGAGGAGATAAGGGCACAGTTAAAGGAAGATGGAGAAGAAATAGTTACCAATGAGGCTCTGTTAGCTTTACAAGCCTATGATCCTAATAGTGAGGATGTCTCTCCAGATGAGGCAAGAAAAATGGTTTTAAACAGTGGCATTTTTCTTGCTGAGGGCTGGGACTTGGCCTCAGCATTCATTATTTACCAAATCAGAAAGTAGCCAGACCTTAAATTAGCAAGTGAGGTTCAAATGGGTGACATGATAAAGGGATTTGGATATAATCCAAAATCACAAGCTTTAGCCATGTGGAGCCTATGTCCTAAAGACCAAAAACCTCAATTAGTGAACATTTAGGAGAATATGGTGGGGAACCAAATGGTCTAGACTATACAGAATACTAGAGATCTGGAAATTTCTCAGATCATGACTCATTGGGCTCACTTGAATGAAGACAAAACAAAGCAATTGTCTAAGAATTGTAGCATTTTGACTGAGGATACCAGTGCCCTAGCCAAAGATAGGGAATTGTGCCATATAGAGATACACTAACAAAACCTGTTAATTATTTAATTGATGAAGCAACTAGAAGAGAAACCTGAGGTAGTATATGTACCTTCAGAACAACCTCTACAAATAAAGGAGAAAGCAGAATCAAAGGAAGTAGCTGAGAAAGAGGATGTGGGGAAAAATAAGAATGAGGTAGCCCTAAATGCATTTAAATGCATTTTGCAGGATAGGATTGACGTACTCAAAGATAAAATAGATGTCATCTTGAATGCTTATAATAAAATACCCACCTTACACACTGAAGTAACAGGGTACATTGCTACACTGAACCCCATTTTGTTAATTGGTCTCCTAGGGCTTAATTGTTTGAAAAATATGCCTATTTATAGCCTCTTAGGTTAGATTTGCCTAAAATTGTGACAGAGGTGGAGGATGAAATTAAGAAGGTTAATATAGCCTTATCATTCTTCAAAGGTAAATTGAATCAGGTAGAGGCTTAGTTGAGCCTATTTTCCCAAGATTTTAATAAGGTTGTTCCTCCTCTAAAAGGAGAAGGTGATCAAGTTAAGGCTTTAGAGGCCTGAAGAAGCAAATTTGATAGCAAAATACCCAGTAGTGAGGGTTTATTTCAGGATTAGATCTAGATTTGGAGAGTTTTAATAAGACTTTGGATGAAGCCTTCAAAGTAGAAACTGACATAAACAAGTTCTTAATGGATGTTAAAAGCATCACAGATGTCAGATGGGAAAGATAGAAGGCACAATTCTAGAGTACACAGAGCTTTAATTAGCCAGCAGAGGATGAAGTGACAGCATGGGACCTGATAACTAAGCCCAAGAAAAAGAAGCCTATGGTGGAGGAGGAAATCTTGGACAAACAATAAAGGGGAACACATTGTGCCTGACCATTGAGCACATGGAGGTTAGTTATTACTAAGGATAAGTGTAAGTTATCCTATAATGGAGGTCACTTAACCTTGATATAAATATCCGAAGCTATCCTGAATACTATCAGACAAAGGTGCCAGATTCTAGAAAAAGACAAAGAGTATCAGATTTCATCCCCTATTTTTGTCTCTCCACTGCTTCTACATTCTCTATTTTTGTCTTTTCTGTACTTTTAGGGTTAGGTTCCTTAAACCATCCGAAGCTTGTTGCATCCTAATATTAAGGATTATAAGATGGTTAAGGCCCTATAAATAGACTAAAATTTTAATAGCTAAGGAGATGAAATATATTGAAAATCAGACTTTCTAGATTTGTGTTTGTATCTTCAAGCTTTTAAGCTTTTCTTTTATTAAAGCAAGATCATATCAATAAAATACAGTGCAATTCTACTCTATTTTATTGTTGTCTCTTTACTTGTTGTGTATGCTCTTTTGTGTTTAAATTTGTAAGGAAATTTTAATCATTTTGGTTGCAAGGTAGCTATCTAATTACTTGCAAGTTTTTTTCAAGGAAAGAACTAAGTTTTGTGAGTAGTTTCAGGGAGCATGACAATAGTTAAGGATTTGATACAATATTCTAGAGTTAATTGTATAATTTGTAAGGCATCTTACAGTATTTTGTTTTTTTAATTTTTGTGAAACTTTAATTCATTGACTCTATAAGCCCAAAGGACAAGCACTATTCTAGGATTTCATTCGGTAATCTGTCATCATCCAAATATTCAAATACCATTCAAACCCATCATTTTTAGAGTATTTTGTGTTAAATCAATTGTACTCATATGTGATTGCAGTTGAAGTTTGTTGATTTCTTAAAGAGTAAATCAATAGGTTATTCCTCCTAGATTCATAAGAGTTATAAAAGGAAAGAAAGATGAAATTCCCAATTATGCTATTGTCTGCTATCACTAAGATATTGATTTGGATTATCATATTTCTTAGAATTGTCATAGTTATCTACATTGTTATATACATGTCCATCTAAAAATAGAGCATTCAACACATACATTAAATCCACTCTAAAGATACTATCAAGTCAATAATCAGTCATAGGTAAAACCTTCCTGAGTCAGTGGATCTCAAAAAAGAAGGAGGTGATAATAGGTATCCCCAGTGTTATCAAAATACCACATCAATTAGTGTTTTATTTTGCTTGAGTCAAAGTATCAAAGGCATTGGGAGTCATAAAGTTGATCAAGTATTCAAGCATCTTTAGAGGCCCTTCAAGAAAAAACGCTAACAAATTGGCAACTCTACTGGGGATTTTAAGATTTTTACAAATAATACTAGTTGTAGTTATCAAAATTGTCCTTTGATAAGTATTCATTCATCCCAAATCATTCGGTAGCGACTCTAAAAGGAAATCTCTGAGATTAGTGCAAAGTTGATAAATATCTTTCAAAATGAATACTAGGTCAAGGATGAGAAGTGATCATGAGAATGTTCTATATGGTGGAATCCCACCATCCTCAAGGATGGAAATGTCTTGGAGAAAAAAGAGAAACCAAGTTAGTATGGATGAAACCCCTCCAAGAGGTAAAGAGGGTAATGTTAGGAGAGAAATGAATAGTAATCAACATTCTCATGATGAAAATACTTCAGAGTATGAAGAAGCTGCTGAAAGAGTATTAGAAACCCCTACAGTCACTTCTACTTCAAATGAGAGGGAAGATAAAAGTACATCTAGTTCAGATTCAGAAGATGCTCCCCTTGATATGCTAGCAAATGAAGAGAAGTTCATCTTGAAATAGCTTGCCCTTGTTCAACAAATGAAAAGGGAGAGAGAAATGAAAAATAAAAAACATGAGCATAAGGATGTTGATAAGAGAAAAATAAGATCTTCAAGACATCAAAATATGAAAGATATAGAGAGGTCTCAAAAAGACCAAGAAATACCTCTCACTCTTAAGGCTTCTACTTCACAAAAGGATAAAGGAAAGAAGAAGATGAGTGAATACAGAAATAAAGAACCTAAGCTTTAGAAGCCTTTAACAGAACAGATGTCCAAGTTGGACATTGATTTGGAGAAACTGAGAATTGAAAAAGAAACCATTGAGAAAATGTTAGAAATGGTACAAATGGAAGCTGCAACTATTGAAATGAAGAAAAATATAGATTTTTTGCAGTCTTCAAAATATTGTCATGTTGGGCCATAAAATATTACTACTTCTAAAGTAAAGGCCACCACTTTCAAGGAAGATGATAGTTTTCAACTGAAGCCACTGCATACTGAAAGGTATAAACAATTTAACTTTGTTGGTATCCCTGGGTATCCTCATACTTTCCCTAAAGATGTGGGTGATATAGGAGAAAAGCTCCCAAAGTTTGCAGGTAACAATGTTATTTCTTGTGAAACACATTTAAGAAAGTTCATTGATTTTGTTGATGATTTAAATATCACCCATGAAGAGGTGTTAATGAAATTATTTGTTTAGTCTTTAGTAGAAGATGCAAGAGAATGGTTTCAGAGCCTTTCTAATGGATCTGTTGTTTCTATGGATGAGTTGATTGAATTAGTTAATGATCACTATGGAGATAAAACAAATAAAGGCTTTTTGTTGAATGAATTCAATAATATTAAGAAGAATTACAATGAAGAGGTTACTGAGTTTAATACAAGATTTCAAAGAGCTATGCACAAGCTATTTCAGAAAATAAGGCTGGATGAAGAGGTATGTCTAGACACTTATTTGAATGCCTTTGATTATAAAATGGGATATGCTCTGAGAGATAAAATTCCTACAACTCTCAATGATTCTTATAAGATAGCAAAGAATATTGAAATGAATAGAAGAGTATCTGGTAAGTTAAATAGGAGGGATGAATCAAGGTTTAGTAGGAGCAATTTAAAAGAACTAGAGTATAAGGAGCATAGGGCTCCTCAGAATAATAGACCTTCTTATAATCCTACATACGATCCTCAAAATAGAATGCAAAACCATCCTTATTGAACTCAGTTCAAGGATGGGAAGCCTGTTATTTTACCTAGAAAAGAAAAGGTAGATAACAAAACTCCAGACCCTCTTCATAAAAATTTTGTCCATTTCTGCAATGATGATACTTGGTGTGAAGCTTGTGAAGCCCCTCATAACCCTAATTTTTTTATTGTTTCCTTAGACTTGAGAGTAAATGAAGAATAGGGAAATGATGAGGGTGAACAATGTGATCATAGTATGAAAAATACTTACTCATGTCATGATATAGATTCAGAAAGTGAAAATGAAAATCATGGTTCTTGTATTTCACAAAGAAGGGTAGAAAATCATCATCAACAGATCTTATCTGATAGTTAAATTGAGGGAACTGATGATCATATAAGATGTTATGCTCAAGACATTAAAGATATTCCACTTATTAGAAAAGCTTCAGATGAAGAGAAAGCTAGGATTACTGCAGATTTAGTGAACAAAGCTAGAAACAACTACCATCTGAGAAACATAGTAGTGGGCAGTACTGGTAGTCAGCCATCAGGTGTCTTTATAAAAGAAAATAAGATAGACACTAAGTATGTGCAAAAAAATGAAGGACCTAGTGAAAATGAAAATAAACATAAGGTCAAAATCATTACAAAAGCCTTAGAGCCAAATGTTGTACAAGAAGGAGATTCAAAAAGGCAAGAAACAAGTACTCCTGTTCAAAAGATGGAAAGCAAAAAATCAAGAGAATCAACTCTAAAAGAACATAATGAAGAAAATGATGTCATTTTTGATAAATCAAAGTCTTCAGATATGAGATACACTCTAGTAGATATGGGTCAATGTTTGTCCCAAATGACAGTTAAGGTACCATTTCTGGAAATGATGAGGATCAAAGAACACAAGGAAAGGTGATGTCATTATTAAACAATGTGCCCACAATAAAGGTTCAAAGTCCAGAGAATGTTGTCCAATTACCAATGGGAAGAAAGTTGAGGTGTTAACATCTGAGATTCCTCAAATTTTCTTGAATACAACTTCTTCCCCAAAAGTTGTTGACCCATTTTTTCTCTCATTAATAATTAATGAAAAGATGCTAAAAAATTGTATGATTGATTCAAGAGCATCTAATATAGTTATGCCAGTAGAAATCATGAGGTCAATGGGACTACAAGTTGATACTCCTTATGGGAGATGTCGAGCTATGGAATCTAGAGAGGTCCCTGTGATTGGCATCATTGAGGCTATGCATTCTAAATTAGCAGTCTGCCCTGATGTAACAATGACTATGAATGTTCTTATGGTTGACATACCACCACATTATGGCATGTTGCTATCAAGAAAGTGGAGTGCTTCGATGGGAGGTCGTATACAAAATGATTTATCATATGCTACTTTTAATATTGCTGTTGAAAATGTTAAGGTCTTAAGGGAGAGTAGAACTCCTCACATCATAGAAAAATTTGAAGACACTAACATCAATTGTTGCATTGACATAGACATGGAAAATTTCAGGATGCAAAAAAAAAAACTTTATTGTCAACATGAAGAGGTTGACCCTTTGAATAGAGAATTGATTATGCAGGGAGAAGGATTGTGGAAAATGTACTTTGATGGGGTGTTGGGGTTTTTTCTTGTATGAATCACAGTGCTTGAAATGACTACTTGAACACCATGCCTTCTAATATTGATTCAGAGACAAGAAAAGCCTAATTGCTAAGGACTGGATAAGGTCCTTCTTCGTTTTTGAGCTCC
>MU228411.1:1042915-1103937 GCA_018584345.1 Thuja plicata | reverse complement strand
GGACTTGAAAGCATATAGAGAGGACCTTTTTCAACATGAAATCCCATTGAAATCAGATGTGAAACCATTTAGGCAAAAATAGAGGCCTATTAACCCCTTGTTGGCTCCTAAAATGCAACAAGAATTGGTGAAACTCAAGGATGCTGGGATAATCCAGCCAATCAGACATTCAACTTGGGTATCAAAGTTAGTACCAGTCAGAAAGACAAATGGTGATATCAGACTGTGTGGATTTCAGGAATCTAAATATTGCTTCATTGAAAGATAATTATTTATTACCTAATATGGAAGCAATGTTGCATAAGGTGACTAGTTTTGAGTTACTGTCTATGATGGATGGTTTCTCAGGTTATAACCAGGTCTTACTTAAAGAGTTAGAGCAGTACAAAACTACATTTACCACTCGATGGGGGACTTATGTGTATATCAGAATTCCTTTTGGATTAATAAATGCAGGGGCTACTTTTCAAGGGGCTATGGATGTTGCTTTCAAAGAATTTATTGATTTACTCATGGTTATTTATCAGGATGACTTGACTGCATATTCCAAAAGGGCTATAGATCACTATGATCACTTGGGTAAGATTTTTAATAAGGCATTGGAATATGGTGTCTCACTAAATCCCAAGAAGTGTCATTTTGCAGTAAGAGAGGAAAAGTTGCTTGGACATATAGTGTCTAGGGAAGTGGTAAGAATAGACCCTGAGAGAGTGGAAGAAATTCAAAGAGTGACTACCCCAAAGAACTTAAAAGGTGTACAATCTTTCTTAGGGAAGATCAACTTTGTTAGAAGATTCATAGCAAATTTTGCAGAAATTGTTAAACCCATTGTAAAAATTTTAAAGATGCTAAATTTGTTTGGAGTGAAGAAGCCCAACAGGCATTTGAAAAAATAAAAGAGGCAGTGCAAGAGGCTCCAGTTTTGAAATCTCTAGACTATACCAAGCCTTTCTCTTTTTTTTCTTTTGCATCTTTTCATACAATTGCTGCTATTTTTCTTCAGAAGGATGAACAAGGATTTGAACATCCAATAGATTTTTACAGTAAATCCTTGTAGGCTGCAGAGATTAATTATGAAATAATGGAAAAATAGGCTTATGCCTTGGTAAAGGTAGTGAAATATTTCAAACCATACTTGGTTTGTGCTAAAATATAGGCTTATGTTCCTCATTCAGCAGTGAAAGATATCCTTACACAGTCAGAGGTAACTGGTAAGAGGTGTAAATGGATCAATAGAATTCAAGAATTTAACCTTGAGATCCATATTACAAAATTGATAAGAGGACAAGGCTTGGAAAAGCTTATGACAGAATAAAACTTGGATCTAATACAAATAAATCAGACATAAATACATGATCAAATTATTACCAGCATAGAAAGGAAACTATTTTATATTGATATTGTATTCTTTCTCAAAAATGCTAAGTGTCCTGATCATTTGTTAGAGAATTAGAAAAGAAGTCTGAAATTACAAACTCAAAGATACACTTTGATCCAGGGTGACTTGTTTTGGAAAGACAAGAATGATGTGTTGTTGTTATGCCTTGACAAATACCAAGCTGAGAAAGTTTTGAGTGAAATGCATGAAGGAGAGTGTGGAGGTCATTTTTATGCTAAAACTATTGCCCACAAGATTTTAAGGGCTGGGTATTATTGACCAACTTTATTCAAGGATACTTATGTACATGTTAGGAAATGTGAACCTTGTCAAAGGTTTTCAAATAAATAGGAATTTTTAGGTGCTCTACTGCTAAACCTAGTAAATACTGAAGCTCCTTTCACTATATGGGGAGTTGATTTTATTAGTGAATTTTAGGAAAAGTCTAGTGGGGGACACAATTGGATATTAGTTTCCACTGATTACTTCACCAAGTGGATTGAAGCCATCCCTTCAAAGAAAGCAACAAGCAGGGTAGTTACTGAATTTCTCATGGAAAATATTATAACTAGATTTGGTGTACCTGCTAAGTTAGTGATGGATAATGCCATGAGTTTTAGGTCAGAAGAAATGACAAGTTTCTATGAAAAATATGGGATTACAATATCATACTCATCCCCATATAATCGATAGGCTAATGGACAAGCTGAGTCTAGTAATAAAAGTATATTGAAAATACTAAAAAGGACTCTGGAACAAAATAAAAGAACATGGCATACTAAATTGAAACTAGCACTTTGGGCTGATAGAATAACACTTAAAAGGGCAGCTGGTAAATCTCTTTTTGAGCTAGTATATGACCTTCAAGAAAGATTTCCTATCAAAAAATTTATTGCCAATATGCCAATTTATATAAGAGGAACATTTAGATGTTTCTGATAATATGCAAAATAGAATGATGCAGTTGATAGACTTGGATGAAGAAAGGAGAAATAGTCAAAAGGAAAACATAAAGTTGCAGTAGAAGATGAAGTACCGTTTTGATAAAAGGGCTACTAAGAGAAAATTCCAATCTGGTGACCTAGTTCTCCAATGGAATGCAAGAGCAGAGGATAAAGGAAAACACAAGAAGTTTGAGTCTTTGTGGCTAGGGCCATTTATTGTCTTAGAAATTTTTGGAAAAGAATCTTATTTTTTGAAGAACATGGAGGGAGGAGATTTTGAGTTTCTTGTGCATGGGAAATTCCTAAAACCATTTTTCAACTCAGAATAAAATTTTTATGTACAAGTATGTATTATATTGTGAATACTTTCCCTTTGTGTTTGTAAATTTTGTGAATAGTTTCCCTTCTATTTTAGGTTAGTTGTTGTCCTCTCCATTTTTTGTAAGGTCTGCAACCAGAGATTCTGTGGTTCTTTTCCATAAACTATGTTTATTCAATCCTTTGGTAGAGCCACTATTGGTTGTATTCCAAGTTTTTGCTACTTTGCCCTAAATTTTTGTTTTCCTCATGCCAATTTGTTTCCTTAATCAAAATATGTCCCATTTTTTAAGTATCCGTGAGAATTTTTCACGTCTTTAGGTCAAAATCGACATGAGTAATGAAAAAACCCAAAACCCTAAGCTCTGTTCTAAGTAAAATGCAAAAAGGCCCTAAAATGACAATCGAGTTCCTAATTTTGCATTGCCTTTTTGAAAAAATTAAGTCATGTGCCTATTTCGGGTGGTCGCCTTGTCGCTTGATCCTAGAAGCATATTATATTTAGTTATGAGACTCCATAATTAACTATTGTCGTGATGTCTCTTGAAGAAACAAAATATTCCTTATTTTTTATGAGACTTGGCGGAACCCTTCAGTTGCCAAGTCTCCTAATGCAGAAACACGTCAGCAGTCAACATCTAAACAAATAGTTAAGTCACGGTGTCATGCAAAGAATCTAGCAGTTAGTGATTTGTTATGAGACTTAGCGATTGCTTTAGTCACAGGCTCTCTAGATTGAAACATAGTCAAGTGACATGTTAAAGGCTTTTGTCACGTAGTCTCTGAGTAAAATTATGGTTAAGTAAAAGATGTCGAGACTTTGTGAAAAATTGCAAGGTGTTTAGAATATATGGCAGTCAGGTTGTCGCTAGTTTAAAATGCTAAGTCAGTGTTCAATCAGCAATTCAGATACAAACAGTTAAAAGAGACATGTATCCACAATGAGAAGAACCAAGGTTAGTCGCCTGGTCTCCCAAACGAAAAAGGTCACCTAGTGACTAAGAGATTAAAAGGTATAAAGTTATGTATTGTCGCGTAGTCTCCAAATGATTTAAATCTTTTAAAATATACTCTGCGACTTAGCGCAGCTGTCATATGTTAAGTGTAATGAGATCTAGGGTAGTCACTAAGTCTCTGATTAAAAGAGCATAAAAGTAAAAAGGGCTTGCGAAAATGAGATAACCTTTTTCGTGTAGTCTCTGAATTGAAATCAAAAGTTAAAGTTTGTCATGTAGTCTCTGAAATAAATGGAAAACTAGCATTTTTAATCAATTATTGGGAAACCAAGGTTAGTCGCAGGGTCTCCAAATAGACTTGGGGGTTAAGCATTTCATCTAGTGACTTTGATTCTTTCAGTCGCATAGTCACCAAAACTTAACTGTGGTTAGCCAAGTAAAGAAAACAACATAATCGCTAGATCTCTAGAAGAATCAAGGGTTAAGAAGTTGGATCAATGACAAGGAGATATTGCACAATCGTGTGGTCGCTGAATATGAAGAATCGTGGAAGGCAGCAGTTGCTGACATGACAATGTGGAAGATTTAGTGTCCAATGAGAATCCAAAGGATTAATTAATATATGAAAAATGGTAGCTGAGATGTCTGACGGAGAACCAATCATATGAAGACATGTCACCCTATTTAAATTTTATAAGGATTTTTATGAAGATGCACATATATGATTTTGATTTCTTGTCACACTCATGAACTACGGCTAGGATTTCAATTAATTTCACAGCATGTTAAATTGAAAGAAAAATTGATTGTATTTCCAATGATGAGCTATGTACTTAGAAGAGTTACCATAAAGAGTTGATTGAAATTTCATTTTCAACTTATCATACATTCAAAATTGTAGAGTGAGGAAGTGCTAGGTATTTTTTTTTCAAAAAGTAGAGATTGATCAGTTGCATGGTACTTATCTGGTTATAAAGTTTCCTAAATTTTTAAACAGTGAACAGAGAAGAGCAGTGAGTTCTCAGCATAGATTAGTTTCAATATTGGTAAGAGAGGAGGTTGATACAGAACAAGATGAGTAAGGCTGTTAGTGTGGCTTCAACTAGTGGAAGGAGTGATGAAGTAGATGATAATGCAAAAGGGAAAAGGAATTACTCTGATGAGTTCTTAAAGTTGTTGTCGGGGTCTACACAGAACAAGAGGGCCAATGCAAATTTGTTGGCGGATGACTACTGTGAGATCAGAGATGCTCGCACTCTAGGGTCAATAGGTTTTTCTCTTTACAATTACTTCTATAATAATTCTGATAAGGCTATCCCAATTTCAAACCCTTGTACTAGTTTCCTTGCTAGGTTAATTATCCCTGATGTCTATGTAGATGTAGACTTATTTCTAGGTCTTTCTAGCCACTATGATGCTCTTTCTAAGACAATTAAGAAAAATGATGGCACTACCTTATTAATTTTGAATAGGAATTCATTTATGCAAGCCTTTGGCTTATAGAGTACCATGTCTACCAAGGTAAACCTTACTAGGCAAGAGGAAAGGTATAGGTTACAACTTGGTGCTGCTAGAACCCTATTGCAGAAGCATATGGTTAAGGAGGTTAGGAATCATCTTACTCCTATACCTGGTACTGTAAGTGGTAAATTTGGCCTTTTTAATTCACCATACACTTCAACATATTCCTTCTTCACCAAGTACACACAAGACTGAATATGAGATTATTCATCCTGTCTGTCTGCATGATTCAACCTATTGCCTTCTATCCAAATGGGGTTTTTGAAATTGCTCTCAGAATGAGAGTCTCACAACCATGGAACAATCTAGGAATGAAGGATTTATCATGATGGATGCAATACAATGCAATATTATGCTAATAAATGAGAGATATGAGATAATCTAAGACATGATGATCAATGCAATTATTCTAGAAATTGAAGCTATTCTATTGCAAAAGATGATATTATTCTATATGAAATTATGACAATAATTCAATATTCTAACAATGCATATTTTCTTCAGAAATTTAGGGGCTTTGAATGAGGAATGAGAGTTCTTTTATAGACTCATAGATGATCAAAATAGAAACTTTCCTCTTTGAAATAAAATAGATAGAAAAGCCAGTTCAGAATTAGAAAGCTTTATTGAAAAGAATTCAATAAATTGTTTTCTTTCTCTTTAAAGCCCAATTAATTCAAAGTTTCTATTTCTGAATAAAAGAAATATTTTTGATAGAATATTCAATTAATTAAATAAATATGACCTCATAATTTCTTTTTTCTCAATTATCAGAATATTTAAATTCAATTATTGAAAATGAGGATATTTATTTAATAATTAAATATCATTTAATTCTTTTTTCATGTGTCTCAGCTAAAGAGGGTGAATTTAATTTAATTAAAGTGCTAGGACTTTATAATTAAATTAATTCGATCATAAGGTTTGTTTAGCCAAATAGGTATTTAAGAATTAAATATGATGTATGATTAATGTAGATTTAGGATTTTCTACATTTGACACTCAGGTCGAGTAGAGTCAGTTAAAACTCAGAATTGCCTAGTACAATAGAACTTTGATGATTTAGAAGAATATCAAATGCAACAAAATTGGTTAGGGTTGCAAGATGCCAATTTTCGGGTGTTACAGGTACTGCACCCTACTTCTTTAAAGACTTGCATTTTATAACAAGTATATTGCCTATGCCTTGTGTAGAGTGTTAGGGATAGATGGAGGGGTAGAAAAGAGAAATGTTGGGATTCTGATGATGGTGCTAGACTTGCAAGATGTTAATTCTAGCACCAATTATGCTTATATATAGTACATTATGGATAAAATGCATGAGGGATTTATAGCTGTGCAGAAGAAGATGAAGGACCCTAAAGAGAAGGAACCTAGGTTCTTCCACTATTCTATACTGATGCATTTGTTGTTGCATTTTAACCATGGGATTATGAACATGAACAACTTAAATCCTTACAGGATTTTCCAGGATCGTCCTAATCCTATTCAATTTTGGGTTAGGATATGGAATTATACATCCAAGGACTGTGACTTTTGTGGATTTGAAAATTGGATTGTATATCCATTAATGCAGACCATGGGTATCAGCAAGACTAGACTCCCAGTGAAAGTGCTACAATTGTTGAGACCTTGTGAGTATGTGGACAAGTGGTAAGGTGATCACCATGATTAGGGTATATGGATGCACACATCCACCTCATGTCCTACCCTATCATGTGCCATCTAGAGTTGCTACCATGGAGTTTATCTGGAAACTATTGTTGATAGACAATGAACATTTTGCACCACATAGGAAGGGGACCTTAACCCCAAGATAGTTTAAGATCTTTAATTTTACTATTGCCAAGGGTGCCATTGATTCAGTAAGTGCATGGTTGGAGAGCTGCAAGATGAGGGCAGTGTCATACAATTATATTGACCCTAAGGGATTCATGATAGGAGCTAGGAAAATTTTGACTCCTACCATCCCCAATACAAATGTGCATGGTTTCTATGTAGAAGAGGATGTTACAAGAAATCTTCCTGATGAAGATAAGATACGAACAAGAAGGGAGAGGATTCAGGAATTGCTAAATCTAGAAAAACAAATACAGACAAATGGGTTGTCTTTTAGAGACTTTTACCTTGATTTGCCTTATTTTGATAAGATTAAGGCTATGATTGATAATTTTAATGTACTATGTGAACAATTGGATAATTTTTTGGATAAAAAAGGAGCAAAGGAGACTGAATATTCAGACTTTGCATATGAAAGTAATAGTGATAGTGATTATGCCCGCCCATCTCATTTGGATTAGCCTCAACAGAATATTGAAGAGACAACATAGGAACATGGAGAACAGGGCTACATCATTGACCTAACTGAGGTCTCTCAACCAGATGATGTAGAAGAGCCTGCTACTAAGAGGCAAAAAGTTGACCATGGTCAGACTTCTTCTATTAGGCAAGAGAAGAAAGGAGATAGAATAAGTGCCCTCATTCCTGGAAATAGATTATATGATCATAATCTAAGGAAGATAATTAGATAGGGGAAGAGGCAGCAATAGGATGAGGAATAAAATTTAGAGTTGCCTCTTAAGGCATGTATTGATGAGAGGTTATTGCATCAGCAATAATTTCTGAGTGATGATAATTTTGTCAAGACTGATGAATTCAAGGATTTTCTGAGATGACACAAGAAAGAGAAAGTAAGGGAATAGTTAAAGGCAGATGGAGAAGAAACAGTTACCAATGAGGCTCTATTAGCTTTACAAGCCTATGATCCTGACAGTGAGGATGTCTCTCAAGATGAGGCAAGAAAAATGGTTTTAAACAGTGGCATTTTTCTTGTTGAGGGCTAGGACTTAGCCTTAGCATTCATCATTGACCAAATCAGAAAGTAGCTAGACCTTAAATTAGCAAGTGAGGTTCAAATGGGTGACATGATAAATGGATTTGGATATAATCCAAAATCACAAGCTTTCGCCATGTGGAGCCTATGTCCTAAAGACCAAAAACCTCAATTAGTGAACATTCAGGAGAATATGGTGGGGAACCAAATGGTCTAGACTGTATAGAATATTTGAGATTTTGAAATTTCTCAGATCATGACTCATTGGGCTCACTTGAATGAAGACAAAATAAAGCAATTGTCTGAGAAGTGTAGCATTTTGATTGAGGAAACCAGTGCCCTAGCCAAAGATAGGGAATTGTGCCATATAAAGATACACCAAGAAAACCAAGTAATTACTAAATTGATGAAGCAACTAGAAGAGAAACCTAAGGTAGTTTATGTACCTTCATAACAACCTTTGAAAATAAAGGAGAAAGCAGAATCAAAGGAAGTAGCTCAGAAAGAGGATGTGGGGAAAAATAAGAATGAGGTAGCCCTAAATGCATTTAAATGCATTTTGCAGCATAGGATTGACATACTCAAAGATAAAATAGATTTCATCTTGAATGCTTATAATAAACTACCCACCTTACACACAGAAGTAATAGGTTACATTGCTACACTAAACCCCTATTTTGTTAATTGGTCTCCTAGGGCTCAATTGTTTGAAAAACTTGCCTATTTGCAGCCTCTTAGGTAAAAATTTCCTGAAATTGTGATAGAGGTGGAGGATGAAATTAAGAAGGTTAATATAGCCTTATCATTCTGTAAAGGTAAATTGAATCAGGTAGAGGCTAAGTTGAGCCTATTTTCCCCAGATTTTAATAATTTTGTTCCTCCTCTAAAAGGAGAAGATGATCAAGTTGAGGCTTTAGAGCCCTGGATAGGCAAATTTGATAGCAGAATGCCCTGTAGTGAGGCTTTTATTTGAGGATCAGATCTAGATTTGGAGAGTTTTAATAAGACTTTAGATGAAGCCTTCAAAGAAGAAACTGACATAAACAAGTTCTTAATGGATGTTAAAAGCATCACAGATGTTAGATGGGAAAGATAGAAGGCACAAGTCTAGAGTACATAGAGCTTTATTTGGCCAGCAGAGGATGAAGTGACAACATGGGACCTGATAACTAAGCCCAAGAAAAAGAAGCCTGTGGTGGAGGAGGAAATCCTGGACAAAGAATAAAGGGGAACACATGGCGCCTGACCATTGAGCACATGGAGGTTAGTTATTACTAAGGATAAGTGTAAGTTAGCCTGTACTGGCGGTCACTTAACCTTGATATAAATATCAGAAGCTATCCTGAATACTGTCAGACAAAGGTGCCAAATTCTAGAAAAAGACAAAGAGTATCAGATTTCATCCCCTATTTTTGTCTCTCCACCGCTTGTACATTCTCTATTTTTGTCTTTTCTGTACTTTTAGGGTTAGGTTCCTTAAACCATCGGAAGCTTGTTGGATCCTAATATTAAATATTCCAAGATGGTTGAAGACCTATAAATAAACTAAAATTGTAATAGCTAAGGAGATGAAATATATTGAAAATCAAACTTTCTAGATTTGTGTCTATATCTTCAAGCTTTTAAGCTTTTCTTGTATTAAAGCAGGATCATATCAATAAAATATAGTGCAATTCTACTCTATTTTATTGTTGTCTCTTTACTTGTTGTGTATGCTCTTTTGTGTTTAAATTTGTAAGGCAATTTTAAGCATTTTGGTTACAAGGTAGCTATCTAATTACTTGCAAGTTTCTTTCAAGGAAAGAACTAAGTTTTGTGAGTAGTTTCAGGGAGAATAACAACAGTTAAGGATTTGATACAATATTCTAGAGGTAATTGGATAATTTTTAAGGCATTTTATCTGAATTGCATGTAGGTTGTAAGGAAGCTTACAGTATTTTGTTTTTTATTTCTATGAAACTTTAATTCATTGACTTTATAAGCCCAAAGGATAAGCATTGGTCTAGGATTTGGTTTGGTAATCTATCATCATCCAAATATTCAAATACCATTCAAACCCATCATTTTTAGAGTATTTTATGTTAAATAAATTGTACTCATATGTGATTGCAGTTGAAGTTTGTTGATTTATTAAAGAGTAAATCAATAGGTTATTCCTCCTAGATTCATAAGAATTATAAAAGGAAAGAAAGATGAAATTCCATGTTATGCTGTTGTCTGCTATCACTAAGATATTGATTTGGATTATCAAGCTATTTCTTAGAAATTTCATAGTTATCTGCATTTTTATATACATGTCCATCCAAAAATAGAGCATTCAGCACATAAGTTAAATCCACTCTAAAGGTACTGTCAAGTTAGTAATCACTCATAGGTAAAACATGCCTGAGTTAGTGGATCTCAAAAAAGAAGGAGGTGATAATAGGTATCCCCAGTGTTATCAAAATACCTCATCAATTAGTGTTTTCTCTTGCTTGAGTCAAAGTATCAAAGGCATTGGGAGTCATAGAGTTGATCAAGTATTCAAGCATCTTTAGAGGCCCTACAAGAAAAATCCCTAACAGTTTCCATGCACCAACAATATTTCAAAATATGAAGCATTGGTAAATGGTCTTAAGCTTGCTATGGAGTGGAAGATTATAGAGTTAAATGTATATGGTGACTCCCAACTAATTATCAATCAGGTCAATGATCAGTATCAAATGAAATATGAGAAGTTGATGCCCTACAAGCAACTAGTTGATGACATGAAGAAGTACTTTGTCTTCGTCACCTTCCAGTAGATAGCAAGATGAAATAATAAAGCTTTAGATGCTATGGCTACCTTAGCATACATGTTACAACTGGAGGAGCATCAATTCTGCTATGACTTCTTAGTGGAAGAACTCTCCTATCCTTCCTTTGATACCAATGAATACAAAGTAATCTATGCTTTAAACACCCCCAACCAATCTCGGTATGCCAATATCATTGCCCATTTCACGGACCAAAATATTCCTAACAATCTATCCAAAAATGAGAAGAGAGCCCTGATTAGGATAGCATCACATTATGTCCTCATAAATAATAAATTATATCGACATAGTCTCAACAGTACACTTCTTAGATGTTAGAACTTGAAGAGTCTGATCTAGCATTAAAGTAAGTCCACAAAGGTGTATGTGGATCACACTCAAATGGATTTTCATTGGTAAAGAAACTGCTTAGAGTAGGCTATTACTAGCCTACCATGGAAAAATATGCTATTCACTTTCCAAAAACATGTCTTTAATGTCAGACACATGGAAATCTTATCCATGCTCCTACCAGATAACTTATACCATTTATTACACATTGGTCATTTCAACAAAGGGCCTTTGACTTGGTTGGAAAAATATATCCCAACTCTTCGAATGGACACAGATTCATCATTATGGCCACTGATAATTTTATGAAGTGCGTCAAGGCCGTGCCTCTAATCAAATCCATAGGAAAACAAGTGGCTATGTTCATTCTAAACTACATTATTTGTAGATATGGGATACCCTCTTCAATTGTAACAGACAGTGGGGGCCAATTTAAAAATCAAGACATTAATGACCTTTGTAAACAATTCTATATCACTCAACATTGCTCCTCAATCTATTACCCCCAAGGTAATGGACAAGCTGAGGCATCCAATAAAAATATTTTGAAAATATTACACAAAATTGTAAGTAAGTCTGGCAAAGACTGGCATCTACAACTAAATCCAACACTACAGGCCTATAGAACAAGCATCAGAACACCAATTGGAGCCACTCCATTTTCCCTAGTCTATGACACTGAAGCAGTACTACCTATTGAGGTTGAAATCCCTTCTTTGCAGATATCTTTACAAGGTCTCGTTACTGATGAGAAATACTACATTGATAGGGTAAATTCTTTGGACCTCCTAGATGAGCGCAAACAATAGGTGTTTGATCATGTAAAGGTGTACCAAGCACGTATGTCCAAGGGGTACAATAAGAAGGTAAAACCATGCAAATTTGAAGTGGGAGATATTTTCTTAAAAGAGAATCCTAAGAACCAACCTAACAGAGAGAAGAAAGGAAAGTTTGAACCTAACTGGCTGGGACCTTATGTTATCACTGCTACTTTTGGGGCTGGAGCTTATCAACTAGCTACACTTGAGGGAGATTTTCTTCAAGATCCTATCAACAATCTACATTTGAAGCGGTTCTATGCTTTATGTTCGGCTAGAAGAGCCTGTACAAAAAAAAGTTCTTAGAAAATGCCAAAAAAATTCAGAAGTTGATCCTTAAGGAAATCCAAAAACTATGGAAAAATTCTTGAAGAAAGGGTATCCTTGGTGAAAACCTAGTAAACATGCACCTTGATACTACAAAAACATTCAAAAAAGAAAAAATAGCAAAAAATTGAAAAAGAGAAAAGTGCCTTGATGAGGACTTGGTAAAACATGCATCTTGGTAGCAAAAAGAAAGAAAAGATCTTGCCAAGTGGTGAAAACCTGGCAATCAGGCATCACTTGTGTTTAGCGCTCCATCTATCAATACATTGCTGACACTAGGCCTTCACAATTACACTTGTGCTCAAACACTGACTTCATTTCCTAAGTGGCTATCTTATCCTTGATTGGGATTTGTCTGCATTTGTGTCTTAGGAATAGGTCATTCTTCACTAGGGGCATCTTTGCTAGCATGGTAGGTTGTGTTTTCTAGGTTTCTCTAGGATGGTTTGACTCACGAACACAATGTTTCTTGATACATGCAAAACGATGTCACTTTTCAAAACAAGGGTGTCTTTTCAAACATCACATATCTAGACATGACATTTACATTAACAGAGTTCCTACAAGGCTATATTGGATCACAAACATGGAACATATTGCTTGTATTCCAACTTTCTAATTTATGAATCTTTACTGTGTTTGACAAATGAATGAACATGTACTACTTAAACACGCAGTTTAATATTGGTTTGATTATGATTCTTTCATGTCCTGATGATGTTTTCAACTAGGGGCATCTAAGTAATTATAAATTTTATTTGCTTGATTCACAATTGATGATTTATTATGTCTTCTTAGTTACTCAATGACGTCTGCGCAAAGAAAAAGAGTCACAAGGATGGGGGGCATAATGTTTTGTTGGTTTTCTATGTATGGTGATTGTTCTTGTATGATCCTATAAATTTCACCTAACATAGATGTTTATGGTAAGAGCTGCCACACAGAGTGGATAGCTACATATATCTCAATCTCTGTTACGTGTAAACTATAGTGAGTTTGAGACAATCTCCTTGTTTTTTTTTCTACATCAGATTCTAATTACAATGGATAAAACATGCTATACCCAAGGATATGAATTTTCAAGGTCATGGTGGGTCCCATATCATATGTTTTAAATAGATTATAAAAGATTAAAAGAGGATAACTAACTGATCATTCTAGCTTTTGTGCCTCATATGTTTTAGTTCATTCCCGACATTGCATTTAATCAATATGGTATTCATACATTCATAATATCTGTGGGTATTAGTGATTGTTTTACTATCAATTGGTATCCATCCATTTGCAAAAGTGCCCAATGATGATAAAAAGATATACATTTTCATATCAGTGACGAATTCCTAAGAGTCTTCATATCATTACATTTTAAAAATTGCATGGGGCATAAACAAGAGAGAAAAAAGCATTAAGGTATTTTGAGCTCCAAATTAACTCACTTTTTCTTCTTCTAAATCCAAGTTAATTACATCATTATTATTAATATCAAATTTCGTTTCAGGTCCATAGCATACATTTTGCTTTCATATAAAGTGGAAAAAGAAAATACAAAAATAAAGCATTCATCCATTGCATTTATTTTTCCTTCCTAAGTGCATCCATACATCTATTTTGCATAAAGGAAAAATCAAAAACATCCATTCGCATATTCCACATAATACCATTTGAAATATATTTATATCAGTGATAAATCTAACAAAATGCATAAATGATGTCATCATCTAAAAAATCTAACTCATCATGAGACCAAGGTAAAATATACATCACATGTGCAAATCACATCTATCAAAGAAAATAGAACTCATGAAATATATCATAATAGGGAAGTTGCATCAGATATATATGTCATATCACAACATGGTACATATCAAAATATGGAACAATATGCATAAAGAGTATTAGAGTATCAGAGTCCCAAAAAGAATCAAATATACATCGATACAATGTCATAGTACAAAAGAGGGGATCTCAGCAGGATCTAGATATACAAGTATAATCTCAAAATACACATGTGATATAGATGGTACAAAATATCAACTCTTCCCTGGCCCCTCTCCCTGATCTAGAGGAGGAGGAAGAGGTGGTATAGATGAATTTGTTGGAGGTGGCATGGCCCCCTCTGACTACTGAGCCAACCATGAAAAGGAAGGTGCTCTATGATCCTCTAGAACTGCTACATGATAAAGGGCATAACAATATGTGGCCCTCTTTCCCTAGTGAACTATTGTCCAGGCATGTGTATCCCTCTTAGCTCTGAGCATATCACCCTGCCTATCCCTCTCTACTCTTATACACTCGAGCTATGTATCCCTATCTGCTAGTAAGGCATCTACAGTAGTGATCTGGGCCTCTAAGGCAGTGATCCTGGCTTTGAGTTGCTCTCTCTCATGCTCACACCTAGAAAGAGGATCTCCATCTCTACCTGTATCTTGGCCCTAAGGCCTGTCCTGTCCCCTATATTGTGGTCTATCCTGTGACCCCTACTGCCTCTATCTCTACTGATCCCTAGTAAGGAGCAGACCAGGATCTCTCTGAGGGGCTACAAATCTGAATCTTGTATGCCTACCCTCTCCACTACCACTAGCACCACCTGTATCAACAGCCACACCACTACCACCCCTATCATCTCCATCATCGCCATCATCTAAAGGAGGAAGCCTCCCATCTCTCCTACCATCCCTTCCTCCATCTCTCCCTCCACCTCTCCTCCAAGTTGCCCTCTCCCTTTGTGCACCTCCTCGACCTCGGGCAGGCTGATCATCGGCATCATCGTAATCCAAAAGGTCCTCTATTTGAGGAATGGCCTCCTCTGGTATAGTAAATCTAGGGTATGGATGCTCCTAAATCTCTGCTGCGTATCCCCGGGTACAACCTACCTCAATCATATCAAGGAGCTGGTCCCAGTCTACACCTACCATGTCCCAGGTATCCTAATGGGTGGTCTCATATAATAACTATGTTCCCATGACCATGTCTCATCTCTGATATGTGCATAGATGGTGGTATCACCACTCCAGCCTTGTCTTCGACCATATTGTTGCAACACCCTAAAAGGAAAAAATCTCTCAATCACATATTGGGTATGGGCGATGAGGTACCTTCTCTAAAAAATAAAGGGGATCTGCCCCATATCAATGACCCACTCCTCACACTCTAGATATGGGTGCCATACTACTATAGTGAGAACATCCAAGAGGTGTCTCTAGTACTCCATCTTGCCCAGATAGGGCTGCTATATCAAACCTGCATACATATATACAAAAGGGAGCTTAGGTGCCCGCTACCTCACTATGTTGGATCGTGTGACTAGGATGTGCTCCCAAGCCCATATCTGCAAGATCAAGAATCATGCAGTCATGCTCCTAGTGTACTGGTACACTATCTCATGCAACTCCCTATACATCTAGCCAAGGATATAGGCCCCCCAAGAAAATCTATGACAGTGTACTACCATCTTCTCTAGCATGTCGACCCAGCTGACATGAAACCCATGCTGACCCCTATCTGGCAGCAAAATGCTACCAATCAAACCTGTAAGGTACACTGGTAAATGATCATAGTGATCACACATATAATCCCATGAAATATGTCTCTGTGCGATCATATCATCAGCAAATAATCTTCGTGCTGCCCCTATGGCCACTGCAAGAGTTGACTCGAAGTGCACCTTGTGCCCCATCACTGGAACATGCAAGATCCTGCATACATCCTTGAGAGTCACAGTCATCTCCCTAGTTGGCAGATGGAAGGTGTTGTGCTCTGAATGCCATCTCTCAGCAAGTGTAGTCAACAACCCTTGATTTACTCTGATGTTAGGTAAATCATTTAGATATCTCAATCCATAGTAGGCTACTGTGTCTATCTCCTCGTCACTAAGCTGACTACCTAGAGCCAAGACATGGTCTAGATGTGGTCCTCTAAAGGACACTACATCAAAAAAGATCTATACACAAAGAAAAATATAGTTTCAAAGATACGTCAGTACTCTATCTATTTGCAAAAATGAAGACAACAAAATCAGCTAAGTACTCAAAGACAACAAAAGTGATCAAACTTCAAAACAATAGAAAAACCTAAGTCTAACTACCAGATATGAATCTGAATGACTGGGTGTGATCCAGTTTACTGGATGCAATCTTGAAAATACAAGATGAAATGGGGAATACTTGGTGCGATACAGGATTTGTTAGATGCGACCCAGAAAACTGGGTACGACCCTAAAAGAATAGGGTACAACACAAACCTAATTTCTTGCTAAAATAATGCCTAAAACATGCTAAACCAGGTGCGATCCAAATTTTTTTTGGATGCAACCCAGAATCTGGTTATCACAAGGTGTTATCCAGGAAATCTCAGATGTGATACGCATTTCTGACATGTGATCCAGAATCCCAGATGCGACCCAATTTTTAAACACCTACAACTATTACTAGAAAGCACGGAAAAGTGAAATGCTGAATTGACAAAGTAGGTTTCCAAGTACTTACCGATGGTGCGTACTCTGCTGGCCGCTGGTGTCACTGATGGAGCTCAAAACAATGTCATCGCAAGGGCAACACCATCTTCTCTGTAGAGCCCTAAATTACTATGAGTGAATGTAAAAATGAATAGTGAAAAGGTAAATTTTGACATATATATTGGACTTTTGAGCATTCCAGAGGCTCTGAAACCTCTTCCACATAGCTGCTACTCTATTTTCATTCTCCCATTGATCTATCAGGAATGAAATCGAATGTGACTACACCATTCTATGCTATATAGTGAAAAAATTTGTCCGGCCCCAAAAATGAAGAATTGCTCCGTGGGTCCTAAAAATGAAATGCAAGCTTCATATCGGCAATTTTATGAGTTCTATATCATCACAACGCACATTATTCATCATATGTCTTGGTCAGACATCATTTTATCATATGAAAAATTCACACTTTTGCATCATTAACTTGGTAATTTTGTGTTTTCTCTGAAAATGCATCTTCTTTTCTTCTACTGGATTCCTTCCCGGTTCAATCAACTGCTTCAAGTGATATATTATTTTTCAGATGGATTTTATTCTTTTCCCATTCGATTTTGTTCCTGAGGGGGCATGATCACACTTAATAAATCCTCAATTCGCTCAGAACAACATTAAAAATGACTTCATTATTTCAAAAAACTAAAGGCATAACAGTTCCTTGACTAAGTCGACTAGGTCGGGACTGTTGGATGGAAGGCTTCGGTTCTCACAAGCTAGAAATCTTGTGTCTACCTTTTCCCAGATTCTTATAAAGCTCCTGGCAGCTTCATATTGACGTTTGGACGACAACCAAGTTTGGAATCCGTATTATCAATCTTTGGATGAAAACCAGGTTCATAATTGGTATCTTTAAGATCTTTTCTTATTGACCTTTGTTAGATCAAGTTTAAAGTCAATACTATCAGTCTTATTTCAATCAAGTGCAAGACTGATCATATCCATCATTTTGTTCGACAACCAAGAATGAAGTTCTCAAACTTTCTAAAGTCAACAAAACTTTCTTTGAATCAATGCGCTGATCACACATCAATTCAAAGAGGGGAAAATGTAACCACCCTAATTTGGTCTGCTACGACTAAAGACCCTATTTTCCCTAAGTGTGATCGTACCCTCGATTATGTCCAAAAGACTCTGTTACTGCTTGGCATAATTCTTCGAATCAATTTAATTTCCTAAAGTGATCAAAATCTCTATGTTAATTTCTTTACCCAAAATTAATAATTGATCAAATACATGGCTAAAATGATTAATTTACTAGGAATTAAATAGAGTTCTTAATCAATTTCTCACTTGCAAAAGAATCAATCCCCTAGCTTGATTAATCTAATTATTTGTCTATAGTCCTTTAATTATTAAAAAGCAATTAAGTAGTTTAATTAATTAAATTTCCTATTTTTGAATGAATTAAATAAGTTTAATTTATTTCATTAATATTCCTCTAAACCCCCAACCTTAACCAAATCAACCACTTGGACCCTAGGTTCAAACCTTTCCCAACCCTTTCACCCTTGCTAAGCATTCTTCTAATCCTAATCTAATTCTAACCCCCCTTCCTAATGATGTCACATTCCACTAAGGAAGTGATTAGGGACTCAACCCACTTGAGAAAGTCAATTTTCTCAAGCTTGACTTCTCTAAGGACAAACTTTCAAAGTTGAGCCTTACTCACATCCATGCCTCTTAATGAATTTCATTAATGACCCCTTAATGGATATTCCCTCTTTCCCATCCCACATTAATGCCCAAGGTATTAATGGCTCTTACACTTCATTAATGACCTTAGGGGCTCCATTAATGAACTCTCTCTCTCTCTCTCTCTCTCTCTCTCTCTCATTCTTCTATAAATTGAAGAGGTTTGGAGCTCATAATAACCCTTAATTTTTGAATAGTAGTGTTGTTATACCAAGATTTTGAAGGAATCTCAAAGCATTGTTATGCTACCCATTCCTTCATATCTTCATGCACACTCCATAGTTACTTTCATGCATGGTTATAATGCTCATTTTTAGACTAATATGCAAGCTTAATAATCAAATAGTTGTTTTATACTTGAATCTTTCATGCTAGGTTGTTTATGTCACTGGTATTAGCATGATCTGAGGGTTGTTATGTTATTTACTACACTCATCCTAGTTAGAAATAAATAGGTCGATGTTAGGGTTTGATATGCTCACTAACCTTTGTTTATCACTAATAGAATGACTTATTGAAGTGTTGTGTCAAAGGTAGTAGGTGCAACATTTGACACACGCACCAGTTTTCATTTCAAGAGAGATAGGATATAAAATACATAACCACATTTCTTTATTACAACTTTCTAATTTCCAAATAAACATTCCCTTTGATGTCCCTAAAGCTACCCATCCCAAATTACATTGCTTTTTCCTTTAATATTCAATACAAATACATCAAATTTCCCAAGGGCTTACAACAGATATCTACATCTTTATTTACAATGAATAGGAGTACAAGAAAACTTTAAAGGAAATCTTCATCACTGAATAAATATGAATCCAAGCCAAGAAACGAACTATGAATAGTACCTGAAAGAGATTTGCCACCCAACCATGTGAAACTTGTGAAGTTCCACCCCTCATGCTAAGAGGTAGAACCAATGTACTCTCAAGGCCTAAGGTAGTATAAGGAAAAAGAACCATGTAATCAAATACCAAAAAGAGAAAATACATAAAAAACAAAGCACCACCAGACTATGCACCAAAGGTTTAGGTTCTAGAATATCATCTAGGTGAGTGTCATCACACAACCTGTGTATTGGGATCCTCCATAGAAACTATGTAACACCGGTCCCCTCTCAAAATTTAAGGATCCACCCTGGAATTTACCCATGGTACCTGTACTCCAAGAGGTCTATGTGGATTTAGCCATTAAATATATATCTTTCATTATCTTTTGTAACCCCCCTCCCAAGTTAATTTTATGTTATCACTTGTTTACAAAATCAACCATAGGATTCCCTGGCAACTACTTTGGGTTCCATCACCTATGGTGAGCCACTCACCTAGGGTATCTAGTTCCCCACCCCAAAACATACCAGAACAAAGAAAAAATTTCAAATGCTCTAATTCATATGTTAAATAAACTCTCTTGTTTACTCAGACCCTCAAGATGAGCCATAATCCTTAACCATGAGCAATATAAGGAAGATAACAAGGATGTCATATACAAGACATACTAAGAAAAAATTATTTTTCTACCATATGAAATATATTGAACTTTAAAATGGGAACAAGGAAGTAGACACAAAACAAGATCAGAATGGAAGATGCAGACCAAAATAATAGAGCAAAAAAATTGATAAGACATTTCCAAAATCTGCATAAACATAGGATAAAAATAACCATTTGCAGAACTTCCTGAAACATCCTAAAAAAAACACATACCTAAACTCCCTAATCTTCCCTGAAACCCAAATACACAAAATAAAGCATCTTGTACATCCACAAGGAAACCATAACCTTCCTAGAGAGAGTAAAAGGAAATTATATCATTATATAACATCATTCTTCCTGAATAATCAATACATTATTTCCCATCTTTCAGAAAATTCCCACCACATAAACTTTCAGGAAATGAATATCAAATATTATTAAACACACACACACACACACACACACACACACACACACACACACACACACACACACACACACACACAAACAAACATAAACACAAAAGGAGTAATTTTCTGCGGTTCTAGATCCTACCTAGGGTCATGCAGAGAAACCTTTCCAAATTTGAGCAACCTCTTCTTCCCATATGAACCAACACCTCCTTCCAAATTCTTGATGGTTTCTCTCCTTTCGGGTAGTATTTCTAAGTATTTCTCCTAAGATAACACTCCTCCTTCCACACAAAGATAACCTAACTCCAACTATTTTATACATCTAAAATTTTCTTCTCCAAAATGATTATCCAATTTTCTCCCCCAAAACCCCCTCCAACTCTTCAAATACTCCAAATATTAAAATCCAGCCATATAGTTGGAGGAGTTACTTAACGGGAAGCAACGGCTCCAACTAATATAGTTGGTTTTAAAAACATTAAAACAATTCCCGAAAGCATAACTAAAGGTTTTATTTATATTTATTTACTTATTTAACTCACCAAGACCATAAAAGAACAAAGGTGAAAATAATCCTCAAGGAATTCACATAGCCCAATGGAAACTAACTAGCCTAACTACTAGGAGGTATTAGGTTCAAAACTCCTAGTTAAGCTTAGTTTTACTTATTGAATGATTATTACTCTATTATATTTTATTTTGCAATTACATCATTAATTTTACAAGCATAAAGATATAAAAACACCTTTATATATATATATATGTGTGTGTGTGTGTGTGTGTGTGTGTGTGTGTGTGTGTTTGTAGGTATATATGTGTGTGCACCCATATATACATACACATATATATTGCACAAATAAAGCATCGAATTCATATTTCAAAAGATAGAGAAGCATCTGTTGGAATAATCCCAAGGATAACTGAGAGGGGGGGGGAGTGAATCAGTTATCAGTCAATTTAATTATTTTCTCTTTCTTAAATGTAATTTGATATAAAGTAAATGCACATTCATATAACACAATAGAGTACTCAACAATTTTTATTATGGGGAAACCAAATAGGTAAAAACCCCAGTGGGAATTAGCACCCACAGATAACTACACTAGTTTATAATGATCCTTGTTAGAAGATCATACAACCCTCTTAGGAGTTGATCTTTACAATGCAAGACATACAGAGACCTGGTTAAAGGTTGGACCTTGTTAGGAGTCTTTTACAGATTACCCTATTAAGGGTGAGGACTCACTAACCAATAGCTCACTGCTAAGATGGTGAAGGCTACAACCTTCAGTACAATAGATATACACTATATCTGGTAAATGAACTGTTTGATTAGACTTGTTGTCTTGATTAGTTCCAATGAATTACAATCAACTTCTGTTTCTTCACATAGATCTTCAACTTATTCTTTTTGACTTTTTGCTCTTCTCTGTCTTTTCTTTTTCACTTCATTTTTTTACACTTAGCGAACATAACAGAACTACTATATGTATCTTCACCAAGGATAAGGTCACGATGGTATCTGGAAACACTTCATCAAATTTCTTGTCAGATCAACCAAGCACACAATCAAAGTTAGGACCACACAACTCAAACTGAATAGACATGATGCTTCACAAAGTCAGCTTCACCAAATTAACTCTAACATCAATATTCTGTTGAAACATGTTTAGTGCCTTTGGATAATTATCTTTAACTCATAACTAAACATTAATACAAACACGCATATCCCAAAGATAGGCGCAACTCAAGAGACATTGTATTTACGTTGGCTCTTAATAGATAAACTCTAGAACTTGTAAATGTCATAACTGATTAAACATAACTTAACTATAACTGCATATTTGACTCAGCGTGAATGCCCATAGCATCTAGAACATGTATACACCATGGAAATAAACATACATAGTACCAAAACATCTATATGGATAATTGCATATAGGATACCTGTTGTTTATTATATGTTGTCATCAATTAAAAACATACAATAAATTATTTGCACAGAAGCAAATCCCCAACAATCTCCCCCTTTGACATTAATGGCAACATATGATATTATCAACTCAATGTTTCTTCCTTCTTTTTACAATCTTCTTAATATCCTCATCA
Source organism: Thuja plicata (assembly GCA_018584345.1). NCBI lineage: Eukaryota > Viridiplantae > Streptophyta > Pinopsida > Cupressales > Cupressaceae > Thuja > Thuja plicata. Next base: position 1,081,515 of record MU228411.1, on the reverse strand, counting down.
AAAGTTCCTCTTATACTGCTGCTACTTTGTATACTCCCCTAGAGTATATGCTCCCCCTTACTAATACTCCCCCTTTGACATCAATGAAAAAGGGTGTTAAACACCATTAAGCACAAGTACTACTCCAGAGGTAGAGTAGTCAACCATTCATCAGTCACCAAGGACTGATGTTCTTGCTGCAAGTTCTAATCAGACTCAGGAAAGGGAATTACTCCCAACTTCTCCCTGAGATACTCAAAAGTATCTTTTGATAGAGGCTTTATAAAAATATCTGCTAGTTGTTCTTTGGTGCTCACATAATCCAACTTTACTTCTTTGTCTGCAATGTTTTCTCTTAGGAATTGGTATTTGATCTCAATATGTTTTGTCTTTGCATGCATCACAGGGTTCTTTGACATATTGATAGTACTAGTGTTTTCACAGTGAATAATAATAGGATAATCAATCTGAATACCAAATTCTTTAATCATATGTTTGATCCAAACCATTGTTGAACAATTCAATGCTGCTGCAACATACTTAGCTTCTGTTATTGACTGAGATATACAATTCTAGTTTTTACTTGTCCAAGTGACCAATCTATTTCCAAGAAATACTACTCCTCCTGATGTACTCTTTATGTCATCAACAAAACCTGCCCAATCTGTATCTATGTATACATTAAGTTGTATATTCTCTGAGTTAGGATACCATAAACCATAGTCAACAATTCCTTTTAATTATCTGAATATTCTATTTATTGCCATTAGATGATTTTGCTTGGGTTCAGCTTTAAATTTTCCAACAATGCCAACTGCATTAGAAATATTAGGTCTAGATTGAGTAAGATATATGAGTTTTCCAATCATAGACTTATATAGGGTCTTGTCAACTGATGTGGAATCATCATCTTTAGAAAGCTTGCTTCATGTTATCATGGGGGTGCTTATTGGTTTTCAATCTTCCATTTTGAAAGTCTTGAATATCTCCTTCACATACTTAGACTGGTTTATGAATATTCCTTTGTCTGTTTGTTTTATATTCAATCCAAGAAAGTATTTGATAGGTCTAATCATGCTTATTTCAAATTCACTTTTCATTATTGGAAAATTATGCACTAAGTTTGTCATTACCTCCAAAGATAATGTCATCTAAAAAAATAGAAACGAGTAGTAGTCCTTCATTTGTCTCTCTTATGAATAAATTATAGTCTGCTACTCCTTTTCTAAATCCTATCTATGTTAAGTAACCATCAAGTCTCTTATACCACACTCTTGGGGCCTGTTTAAGTCCATAAAGTGCTTTCTTTAATCTGCATACCATGTCTGGTTTATCTGAAAGTTTGACTCCTTCAGGATGCTCTATGTAGACTTCTTCCTTCAAGTCACCATTCAGAAAATCTGATTTGACATCCATTTGGTATACCTTAAAGTTCTTGAATGTTGTGTTGGTTGTATTCCTATTTTTGTTGGTTTGCCCTAAAGTTTTGTTGCCTTCCTGCTGAGTTCTATCCAAAATCAGTGAGTCTATCTCATTCTTGAATTATCCCTGTGAAAATTCTATATTTTTAGGTCAAAATCCACATGAATAGTTCAAAAACCCAAAAACCGAAGCTATCTTCTAAGTCACAATGAGAAAAATCCCTAAAATGGCAATCGAGTTTCTAATTTTGCATTACCTTTTTGAGAAACTTAAGTCATGTGCCTTTTTTGATGGTCGCCTAGTTGCTTGATCCTAGAAGCATATTCCATTTTGTTATGAGACTTGGCGATTAACTGTTGTTGGGATGTCTCAGAAAGAAACTAAAGATTCCTTATTTGTTATGAGACTTGGCGAAACCCTTCAGTCACGATGTCTCCCAATGCAGAAACACATCATCAGGAAACATCTAAGCAAGCAGTTAAGTCACGGTGTCACACAAAGTATCATGCAGTTAGTAAACTTTCATGAGACTTAGCGATTGCTTCAGTTGTGCGGTCTCCAAGTTAGAACGCAGTTAAGTGACAGGTTAAATGTTTATGTCACATAGTCTCCAAGTGAAATAACAGTTGAGTAAAAGATGCCAAGATTTCGCAACAAACCACAAGGTGTTTAGAGAATATGGCGATCGGGTAGTCACTAATTTAAAATGCTAAGTCAATTTTTAATCAGCGATTCGGTGACAAACATTTAAAAGAGACACATGTCCACAATGAGTAGAATAAAGGCTAGTCATGTGGTCTCCCAAAAGGAAAAATTCATTTGGCGATTAAGAGACTAAAAGGTATAAAGTTATATATTGTTGCGTAGTCTCTAAATGATTTAAGGCTTTTTAAATATACTCAGCGACTTAGCGCACCCGTCAGATGTTAAGTGTAAAAGGATCAACGGTAGTTGCTAAGTCTCCATCAAATTTGCATGAGAGTAAAAAGTGCTCACGACAATGAGATAACCTTTAGTCACATAGTCTCTGAATTAAAATCAAAAGGTAAAGGTTAGTCGCGGGGTCTCGTAAAGAGAAAAATACACTCAGGGACTTAGCGATAACAGTTAAGAGTAAAGGTAACCTTTAGTCACGAGGTCTCTGAATAAACTTTGGGTTAATAATTTCATCTAGCAAATTTGATTCATTCAGTCATGTGATCAATAGAAGTGAACCATGGTTAGCCAAGTAAAGGAAATCACATAGTCGCTAGATCTCCAGAAGAATTGAGGGTTAAGAAAGTCAATCAGTGACAAGGAGATACTACACAGTCGCACGGTTGCTGAATATGAAAAATGATAAAAGGCGGCAGTTGCTGATATGACAGCATGGAGATTCAGTGTGCAATGAGAATTTAGAAGATTAATTGCAGTATGAAAAGGGTAGCTAAGATGTCTATTGGAGAACCAATCATATGAAGACATGTCATCCTATTCAAATTTTATAACGATTTTTCTGAAATTGCACTCATATGAATTTGTTTTCCTATCACATTCATGAGCTACAGCTAGGATTTAAATTAATTCCAAAACATGAAACTTGAAATCAAAATTGATTGTCTTTTCAATGATGAGCTATGTACTTGGAAAAGTTAACATAAAGAGGTGATCGCAGGTTCATTTTCATTTATCATACATCTAGAATTGCAGAGCGAAGAATTGCTAGGTCTTTTGTGTTCAGGAGGCAGAAACTGATCATTTGTAGGGTAATTCTCTAGTTGTCAAGCCTTTTCAATTATTAGCAGTATACAAAGAAGAGCAGTGAGTCCTGAGAGGAGATTTGTTTCAATATTGGTAAAAGAGAAAGATAAAATAGAGAAAGATGAGTAAAGCAGTCAGTGTAGCTTCCACCAGCAGAAAAAGTGATGAAGTCAATGATGATGTTAAGGGAAAGAGAAATTTCTTAGATGAATTCTTGAAGCTATTGTCAGGGTCCACCCAAAACAAGAGGGCAAATGTAAACTTGCTAGTAGATGACTACTGTGAAATCAGAGATACTCACACTCCAGGATCCATAGGTTTTTCTCTATACAATTATTTTAATAATAATTCTGATAAGGCCATCCCAGTGTCAAACCCTTGGACTAGTGGTCTTGCTAGGTTAATTGTCCCTGATGTCTATATAGATGTAGACTTGTTTCTAGGTCTTTCCAGCCACTATGATGCTCTGTCTAGGACAATTAAGAAAAAGGATGGTACTGCCTTATTGATTTTAAATATTAATTCATTTACGCAAGAATTTTTATTATACAGTACCATGTCCACCAAGATAAATATTACTAAGCAAGAGGAGAGGTATAGGTTACAACCTGGTTCTACTAGGAACCTATTGCAAAAGCATATGCTTAAGGAGGTTAGGAGCCATCTTACTCCTATACCTGGGACTGCACCCTACTGCTTTAAAGACTTACATTTCTATATTAAGTATATTACCTACGCTTTATGTAGAGTGTTAGGGATAGATGGAGGAGTAGAGAAAATAAACGCTGGAATTTTGATGATAGTGTTAGACTTGCAAGATGTTCATTCTAGCACTAGTTATGACTACATATAGTACATTATTGGCAAAATGCATGAGGGATTTGTAGCCATGCAGAAGAAGATGAAAGATCCCAAGGAGAAGGAACCTAGGTTCTTTCATTATTCAATCCTGATGCATTTGTTATTGCATTTTAACTATGGGATTATGAATGTGAACTTGAATCCTCAGAGGATGTTTGAGGATTGGCCTAATCCTATTTAGTTTTGGGTTAGGATATGTAATTATACATCCAGGGACTGACTTTTGTGGATTTGAAAATTGGATTGTATATCCATTAATGCAGAGCATGGGTATCAGCAAAACTAGACTCCCACTAAAGGTGCTATAGTTGTTGAGACCTTGTGAGTATGTGGATAAATGATACGGTGATCACAACTGGGGAGAATTATTTTTAGAAGAAAATTTTACCATGATAAGGGTATATGGATGCACACATCCACCTCATGTCCTACCCTATCATGTGCCATCCAGAGTTGCTGCTATGGAGTTTATCTGGCAACTATTGTTGATAGATAATGAACATTTTGCACCAAATAGGAAGGGAAAGTTAACCCCTAGACAGTTTAAAATCTTGAACTTTATTATTGGTAAGGGTGCTATTGATTTGGTGAGTACATGGCTATAAAGCTACAAGATGAGGGCATCATTATACAGGTACATTGACCTAGAAGGATTCATTGAAGGAGCTAGGAAACTCCTGACTCTTACCATCCCCAATACAAATGTTCATGGTTTTTGTGTAGAGGAGAATGCCACAAGAAATCTTCTTCATGAAGATGAGATAAGGACAAGAAGAGAAAGAATTCAGGAATTACTGAATTTAGAAAAGCAAATAAGGAGAAATGGATTGTCATTTGGAGGGTTTTACCTTGACTTACCTTATTTTGACAAGATCAAAGCCATGATTGATAATTTTTATGTACTCTATGACCAGTTGGATAATTGTTTAGATAAAAAGAAAGGAGGGAAAGAGCCAGAGTATTTTGAGTCTGAATATGAGAGTGATAGTGATGGGGATTATGCCCGTCCACCTCAATTTGATCAACCTCAGTATAATGTTGTAGCAGTAGCACAGGTACAAAAGGAACAAGGCCATATCATAGACTTGACTGAGATTTCATAGCCAGATGATGTAGAGGAGCCTTCTACAAAAAGGAAAAAGGTTGACCCTGGTCAAACCTCCTCTATTAAGAAAGAGAAGAAAGGAGATAGAAAAAGTGCTCTCATTCTTGGAAATAGGATGTATGACCATAATCTAAGGAAAATAATTAGACAAGGGAAGATACAATAGCAGGATGAAGAAGAAAAAATAGAATTGCCGCTTAAGGCATGCATTGATAAGAGGTTATTGTAGCAGCAACAATTTCTAAGTGATGACAACTTTATCAAGATTGATGAGTTTAAAGACTTTTTGAGGTGGCATAAGAAAGAACAAATTAGGGAGCAATTGAAGACAAATGGAGAGGAAATAGTTACAAATGAGGCTTTGCTATCTTGCAAGCCTATGACCCTGATAGTGAGGATGTCTCTCCAGATGAGGCAAGAAAAATGGTTTTAAACAGTGGCATTTTGCTTGCTGAGGGCTGGGACTTAGCCTCAGCACTCATTATTGATCAAATTAGGAAGCAACTAGACCTCAAGTTAGCAAGTGAGATTCAGATGGACGACATGATCGAGGGATTTGGATATAGTCCAAAATCACAAGCCTTTTCTATGTGGAGCTCATGTCCCAAGGATTAGAAGCCTCAACTAGTAAACATTCGAGAGAGCATGGTGGGGAACCAAATGGTCTGGACTGTATAGGACACTGGAGATCTTGAGATTTCTCAGATCATGACTCATTGGGCACAATTGAATGAAGACAAGACAAAGCAATTGTATGAGAAGTGTGGGATTTTGATTGAGGAAATCAGTGCCCTAGCAAAGGATAGGGAATTATGCCACATAAAGATACATCAGGAAGATAAGGTGATTGTTGAATTGATGAAGCAACTACAAGAGAAACCTGAGGTAGTTTATGTACCCTTAGTACAACCTTTGCCGATAAAGGAGAAAGAAAAATTAGAGGAAGTGGTTGAGATAGAAGATATGGGAAAAAAGAAGAATGAAGTAGCCCTAAATGCATTAAGATGCATTCTACAACATAGGATTGATATACTCAAGGAAAAAATAGATGTCATCCTAAATGCTTACAATAAATTTCCCACCTTGCATATGGAAGTGACAGGGTACATTGCCATTTTGAACCCTTATTTTGTTAATTGGTCTCCTAGGGTCTAAACATTTGAAAAGCTTGCCTCTTTATAGCCACTTAGACCAGATTTACCTGAGATTGTGATAGAGGTGGAGGATGAGATTAAGAAGGTTAATATATCCTTATCTTTCTTTAAAGGTAAGCTAAAATAGATAGAGGCTAAGTTAAGCCTATTTTCCCCAGAGTTTAATAGATTTGTTCCTCCATTGATAGGAGAAGATGATCAACTTAAGACCTTGGAGGCTTGGAGGAGTGAATTTGATAGCAGAATGCCAAGCAATGAGGCATTTATTTCAGGATCCAATTTAGAGTTAGAAGGATTTAATAAGATTTTGGATGAAGCCTTCAAGGTAGAAACTGACATGAACAAGTTCTTAATGGATGTTAAAAGCATCATAGATGTCAGATGGGAAAGATAGAAGGTACAACTATAGAGCACACAGAGCTTTAAATGGCCTATAGAAGATGAAGTGATAGCATGGGACTTGATGACCAAGCCAAAGAAGAAGAAGCCTATGGTAGTAGAGGAGGAAATCTTGGATAAAGAATAAAGGGGAACACTTGGCTCCTGAACATTGAGCACAGGGAGGTTAGTTATTACTAAAGAAAAGTGTAAGTTAGCCTGTAATGGCGATCACTTGATCTCAATATGAATATCAAATGCTATCCCAAACACTGTCAGACAAAGGTTCCAGATTCCAGAAGAAGACAAAGAATATCAGATTTCATCCCCTGTTTTTGTCTTTCCACCGCTTATATATTCTCTTTCTTTGTCTTTTCTGTACTTTTAGGGTTAGGTTCCTTAAACCATCTAAAGCTTGTTGCATCCTAATGTTAAGGATTCCAAGATGGTTAAGGACCTATAAATAGATCAAATTTCTAATAGTAAAAGAGGATGAAATATATTGAAAATTAGACTTTCTAGATTTGTGTCTGTGTCTTCAAGCTTTTAATCTTTTCATGTATTAAAGAAGAAACATATGAATAAAAATATAGTGCAAATTTACTCTATCTTATTGTTGTCTCTTTACTCGTTGTGTATGCTCTTTTATGTTTAAATCTGTAAGCCATTTTAAGCATATTGGTTACAAGGTAGCTATCTAATTGCTTGCAAGTTTCTTTCGAGGAAAGAACTAAGTTTTGTGAGTGGTTTGAGGGAGCATAACAAAGTTTAAGGATTTGATACAATATTGTAGGGGTGACAGGATAGTTTGTAAGGCATTTTATTCAAGTTTCATGTAGGTTGTAAGGCAGCTTATAGTATTTTGTTTTGTTTTTCTGTGGATTTTTATTTATTGATTCTATAAGCCCAAGGATAGGCACTGGTCTAGGAATTGGTTTAGTAATCTATCATCATCCAAATATTCAATATCATTTAAACCAATTACTTTCATAATATTTGTGTAAAATCAATTGTACTCATATGAGATTACAATTGAAGTTTGTTGATTTCTTAAAGAGTAAACCAATAGGTTATTCCTCCTAGATTCACAAGAATTATAAAAGGAAAGAAGCATGAAATTCCCTATTATGCTGTTGTCTGCTATCACTAAGATATTGATTTGGATTGTCAAGCTTTTTCTCAGAATAGTCATAATTATCTGCATTGTTATATACATGTCCATATAAAAATAGAGCATTCATCACATAAGTAAAATACACTCTAAAGATATTTTCAAGTTAGTAATCAGTCATAGGTAACACCTTCCTTTGTCAGTGGATCTCAAAAAAGAAGGAGGTGATAATAGGTATCCCCGGTGTTATCAAAATGCCTCTTCAATTAGTGTTTTTCTCTTTCTTGAGTCAGAGTATCAAAGGCATTGGCAGTCATAGAGTTATCTAAGTATTCAAGCATCTTTAAAGGCCCTACAAGAAAAAACCCTAACAAATTGGCGACTCTACTGGGGAATTAGAGATTATAAAGTATGGTTAAATAAATTTTAGAATATCTCTAGTCCAAGTAGTCAAAAATCTCTGGTGATTTAGAATTTAAGTGATTAAAAATCATACCATTTGTAGTTGTGAAAATTGTTCTTTGATAAGTATTCATTCATTCCAAGTTATTGGGTGGTGACTCTAAAAGGAAATCTCTGAGATTAGTGCAAAGTTGGTAAAAATCTTTCAGAATGAATACTAGGTCAAGGATGAGAATTGATCCTGTGAAGGTTCTATATGGTGGAATCCTATAATCCTCAATGATGGAAATGTCTTGGAGGAAAAAGAGAAACCAAGTTAGTATGGATGAAACCCCTCTAAGAAGTAAAGAGGGTAATGTTAGGAGAGACATGAATAGCAATCAAATTTCTCATGATGGAAATACTTTAGAGTATGAAGAAGCGACTGAAAGAGTATTAGAAACACCTACAGTCACTTCTACTTCAAATGAGAGAGAAGAGACAACTACATCTAGTTTAGATTCTGAAGATGCTCCCTCTAATATTATAGAAAATGAAGAGAAGTTCATCATGAAATAGCTTGCCCTTGATCAAAAAATAAAAAAAGGGAAAGAGAAATGAAAAAGAAAAAACATGAGCATAAGGATGTTGATAAGAGAAAAAGAAGATCTTCAAGACATCAAAATATGAAAGATACAGAGACATCTCAAAAAGACCAAGAAATACCACTCACTCATAAGGCTTCTACTTCACAAAAGGATAAAGGTAAGAAAAAGATGAATGAATACAAAAATCAAGAACCTAAGTTTCAGAAGCCTTTAACTGACCAAATGTCCAAGTTGGACATTGACTTGGAGAAATTGAGAATAGAAAAAGAAACCATGGAAAAAATGTTAGAAAAGGCACAAATGGAAGCTGCAACAGTTAAAATGAAGAAAAAGATAGATTTTTTGTAGTCTTCAAAATATTCTCATGCTGGGCCAGAAAATATTACTACTTCTAAAGAAAAGGCCACCACTTTCAAGGAAGATGATAGTTTCCAAAAGAAACCTTTGCATACTGAAAGGTATAAACAATTTAATTTTGTTGGTATCCCTAGATATCTTAATTCTTTCCCTAAAGATGTAGTTTATATAGGAGAAAAGCTCCCAAAGTTTGCAGGTAACAATGTTATTTCTTGTGAAACACATTTAAGAAAGTTCATTGATTTTGTTGATGATTTAAATATCACTCATGAGGATGTGTTAATGAAATTATTTGTTCAGTCTTTAGTGGAAGATGCAAGAGAATGGTTTAGGATCCTTTCTAATGGATATGTTGTTTCTATGGATGAGTTGATTGAATTATTTAAAGATCAGTATGGAGATAAAACAACTAAAGGATTTTTGTTGAATGAATTCAACAATATCAAAAAGAATTACAATGAAGACGTCACAGAGTTTAATACAAGATTTCAAAGAGCTATGCACAAGATATTTCAGAAAATAAGGCTGGATGAAGAGGTATGTCTAGCAACTTATTTGAATGCCTTTGTTTCTAAGATGGGATATGCTCTTAGAAATAAAAATCCTAGAACTCTTACTGATGCTTATAAGATAGCAGTGAATATTGAAATGAATAGAAGAGTATCTAGGAAGTTAAATAGGAGGGATGACTCAAGTTTTAGCAGGAGCAATTTAAAAGAACTAGAGTATAAGGAATATAGGGCTCCTCAAAAAAATAGGCCTTCTTATAATCCTACATACAATCCTCAAAATAGAATGCAAAACCATCCTTATGGAACTCAGTTCAAGGATGTGAAGCCTGTTATTCTACCTAGAAAAGAAAAGATAGATAATAGAACTCCAGACCCTCTAGATAAAAATTTTGTCCATTTTTGCAATGATGATCCTTGGTGTGAGGCTTGTGAAGCCCCTCATAACTCTGATTTTTGTATTATTTCCTTAGATTTGAGAGTAAGTGAAGAATAGGGAAATGATGAGGGTGAACAGTGTGATCATAGTATGACAAATACTTACTCATGCCATGATATAGATTCAGACAGTGAAGATGAAAATCATGATTCTTGTATTTCACAAAGGAGGGTAGAAAATCATCATCAACAGATCTTATCTGATAGTGAAACTGAGGGAACTGATGATCATATAAGATTTTATGCTCAAGACAATCAAGATATTCCACTTTTTAGAAAAGCTTCACATGAAGAGAAAGCTAGGATTACTACAAATTTAGTGAACAAGGCTAGAAACAACTACCATCTGAGAAACAGAGTAGTGGGTGGTACTGGCAGTCAACCATCTGGTATCTTCATAAAAGAAAATAAGATAGACACTAAGTATGTGCAAAAAAGGGAAGGACCTAGTGAAAATGTAAATAAACATAAGGTCAAAATTATTACAAAAGCCCTAGAACCAAATGTTGTACAAGAAGGAGATTTGAAAAGACAATAAACAAGTACTCCTGTTCAAAAGATAGAGAATAAAAAATTAAAAGAATCATCTCTAAATGAACATAATGAGGAAAACTATATCACTATTGACAAATCAAAATCTTCAGATGTGAAATATACTCCAGTAGACATGGGTCAATGTTTTTCCCAAATGATAGTTAAGGTACCATTTCTGGAGATGATGAGAATTAAAGAACATAAGGAAAAGGTAATGTCATTGTTAAATAGTGTGCCCATAATTAAGGCTCAAAGTCTAAAGAATATTGGCAAGAAACAAATTACCAAAGGGAAGGAAGTTGAGGTGCTAAAATCTGAGATTCCTCAAATTTTCTTGAATACAAATTCTTCTCCAAAGGTTGTTGACCCATTTTTTATCTCATTGATAATTAATGAAAAGATGCAAAAAAATTGTATGATTGATTCAGGAGCATCTAATATAGTTATGCCAGTAGAAGTCATGAGGTCAATGGGATTACAATTCAATACTCCTCATGGGAGATGTCAAGCCATGGACTCAAGAGAAGTCCCTGTGATTGGTACCATTGAGGCTATGCCTTACAAATTAGTAGTTTTCCCTGATGTAGTAATGACTATGAATGTTCTAGTGGTTGACATACCACCACATTATGGCATGTTGTTGTCAAGAAAGTGGACTGATTCAATGGGAGGTAGTATACAAAGTGATTTATCATATGCTACTTTTAATATTTCAGGAGAAAATGTTAAGGTCTTAAGGGAGAGTAGAACTTGTCACATTATATAAAGATTTGAAGACACTGACATTAATTGTTGCATTGACATGGATATGGAGAATTTTAGGATGCAAAAAAGTGAACTTTATTGTCAGCATGAAGAGGTTGACCCTATGAACAAAGAGTTAATTATGTAGGGAGATGGATTGTGGAAAATGTACTTTGATGGGGCTTGCTCTAAAGAAGGATCAGGGGTAGGTGTATTGTTTATATTCCCATCAGGTACAACTTTTAAGTATTCATTTCTATTAACCTTCCAATGTACAAACAATACTACAAAATATGAGGCTTTCTTTTTAGGACTTGAAATTGCTATCAAACATGGTATACAGTGTTTAAAGGTTTATGGTGATTCTGAGTTGGTAGTAGCTCAAGTTAGTTCCAAATATGATGTAAAGAATGACAGATTGAAAATGTACGAGTATGTTATTTGGGATCAAATTGAAATGTTTGATGCCTTTGATATAAGTTGGTTAGAAAGGTCAAAAATTATAATAGCTGATTTTTTAGTAAATGTTGCTTTGAAAATGATGATTTGACCTTACATGAGGTGTCAATACTAGAAGTCAAAACAAGACCAGTTGTTCCGGACAACATATACAACTGGCAGGTTTTCCAGGATGGTCAAGATATTTTGAAGTTCATGCAATGTCTAGACCATTATGAGAACTAGAGTATAGATTGTAGTACTTTACTATAAAATGATGATGGAAAAGACTACATTTTAGGAAATGAGGTTGTCCAGTTAAGTTCTAATTAGATTCCTAGGGGTTTGGTTGAGCTTGAAGCATTGTTTACTAGTCAACAAAATGATTCATCAAAGTTAAGCAATGCCAAGGTTGAGGATTTAGAAGAAATAAATTTAGGATCTTAAAATATATGTCGAATATTTTATATTGGAAAGGGTTTGCACTCTCATATAAGAATAAATTTGATCAAATTGTTGAGAAAATATAAACATGTCTTTTCTTGGTCATATCAGGACTTGAAAGCATATGGAGAGGACCTTTTTCAACATGAAATCCCATTGAAATCAGATGTGAAACCATTTAGGAAAAAATAGAGGCCTATTAACCCCTTATTGAATCCTAAAATGCAACAAGAATTAATGAAACTAAAAGATGTTGGGATAATCCATCCAATTAGACATTCAACTTGGGTATCAAATTAAGTGTCTGTCAGAAAGAAAAATGGTGATATCAGACTGTGTGTGGATTTCAGAAATCTAAATATTGCTTCATTGAAACATAATTTTTCCTTACCTAATATGGAAGCAATGTTGCATAAGGTGACTAGTTGTGAGTTACTGTCTACGATGGATGGTTTCTCAGGTTACAACCAGGTCCTAGTTAAAGAATCAGAGCAGTACAAAACTGCATTTACTACTCCAGGGGGTACTTATGTGTATATAAGAATGCCATGGATGTTGCTTTTAAAGAATTCATTAATTTATTCATGGTTATTTATCAAGATGATTCCACTGCATATTCTAAAAAAGTTGTGGATCACTATGATCACTTGGGTAAGATTTTCAATAAGGCATTGGAATATGGTGTCTCACTGAATCCCAAGAAATTTCATTTTGCAGTAAAAGAGGTAAAGTTGCTTGGGCATATAGTGTCTAGGGAAGGGGTAAGAATAGACCCTAAGAGAGTGGAATAAATTCAAAGAGTGACTGCTCCAAAGAACTTAAAAGGTGTACAATCTTTCTTAGGAAAGATCAACTTTGTCAGAAGATTTACAACAAATTTTGCAGAGATTGTTAAATCCATTGTAAAATTGTTGAAGAAAGATGCTAAATTTGTTTGGAATGAAGAAGCCCAATAGGAATTTGAAAAAATAAAAATGGTAGTGCAAGAGGCTCTTGTTTTGAAATCTCTAGACTATACTAAGCCTTTCTCTTTGTTTTCATTTGCATCTTTTCATACAATTGCTCCTATTTTGCTTCAAAAGGATGAACAAGAATTTGAACATCCAATAGCTTTTTACAGTAAATCCTTGCAAGCTATAGAGCCTAATTATGAAATAATGGAAAAATAGGCTTATGCCTTGGTAAAAGATGTGAAATTTTTTTAGGCCATACTTAGTTTGTGCTAAGATACATGCTTATGTTCCTCATTCAGCAGTAAAAGATATCCTTACATAGTCAGAACTAACTGGTAAGAGGTGTAAATGGATCACCAAAATTCAAGAATTTAACCTTGAGATCCATATTACAAAATTTATATGAGGACAAGGTTTGGAAAATCTCATGACAAAAGAAAACTTGGATCTAGTATAGATAAATCAGACAGAAATGCATGATCAAACTATTTCAAGCATAGAAAGGCAACCATTCTATATTGATATTGTATTCTTTCTCAAAAATGCTAAATGTCCTAATCATTTGTCAGAGAATTAGAAAAGAAGTCTAAGATTACAAACTCAAAGATACACTTTGATCCAAGGTGACTTGTTTTGGAAAGATTAGAATGGTGTAATGTTGTTATGCCTTGACAAATACCAAGATGAGAAATTTTTGAGTGAAATGCATGAAGGAGAATGTGGGGGTCATTTTTCTGTTAAGACTACTTCCCACAAGCTTTTAAGGGCTAGATATTATTGGCCTAATTTATTCAAGGATACTTATGAACATGTCAAGAAGTGTGAACCTTGTCAAAGGTTCTCTAATAAATTGAAATTTTCAGGTGCTCTGTTGCTAAACCCAGTAAGTACTAAAGCTCCTTTTACTATGTGGGGAATTGATTTTATTGGTGAATTTTAGGAGAAATATAGTGGGGGACACAGCTTGATATTAGTTGCCATAGATTATTTTACTAAGTGGATTGAAGCCATCTCTAAAAAGAAAGCAACAAGCAGGGTAGTTACTAAATTTCTCATGGAGAATATTATAACCAGATTTGGTGTACCTGCTAAGTTAGTAATGGACAATGCCATGAGTTTTAGATCAAAATAAATGACAAGTTTCTATGAAAAATATGGGATTACAATATCATATTCATCCCCATATCATCTGTAGGCTAATGGACAAGCTAAGTCTAGTAATAAGAGCATATTGAAAATACTAAAAAGGACTCTAGAAAAGAATAAAAGAACATGGCATACTAAGTTGAAATTAGCACTTTGGGCTGACAGAGTAAAAGTTAAAAAGGCAACTATTAAGTTTCCATTTGAGCTGGTAAATGGTCTACAAGAAAGATTTCCTATCAACAATTTATTGCCAATATGTCAATTTATACAAGAAGAACATTTAGATGTTTCTGATAATATGCAGAATAGAATGATTCAGTTGATAGAATTGGATGAAGCAAGGAGAAATAGTCTAAAGGAAAACATAAAGTTGTAGTAGAAGATGAAATACCTTTTTGATAAAAGGGCTACTGAGAGAAAATTCCAGTCTGGTGAGTTAGTTCTCCAATGGAATGCAAGAGCAGAAGGTAAAGGTAAACACAAGAAGTTTGAGTCTTTGTGGCTAGGGCCATTTATTGTTTCAGAAAATTTTGGAAAAGACTCTTACTTATTAAAGGACATGGAGGGAGAAGATTTTGAGTTTCCTATGCATGGGCAATTCCTAAAGCCCTTTTAAAACTAAGAATCAAAATTTTATGCACAAGTAAGTATGTATCATACTGTGAATACTTTTGTGCAAATGTTGTAAATAGTTTTCCTTCTATTTTAGGTTAGTTTGTGTCCTTTCCATTTTTTGTAAGGTCTGCAACCAGAGATTCTATGGTTCTTTGCCATAAACTATGTTTAGTCAATCCTTAGGTAGAGCCACTGTTGGTTGTATTCCTTTTTTTGTTTGTTTGCCCAAAAGTTTTGTTGCCTTCCTACCGAGTTCTATCCAAATCAGCGAGTCTGTCTTATTCTTGAATTATCCCTATGAAAATTTTGTATTTTTAGGTCAAAATCCACATGAATAGTGCAAAAACCCAAAACCCTAAGCTATCTTCTAAGTCACAATGCAAAAAATCCCTAAAATGACAATCGAGTTTCTAATTTTGCATTACCTTTTTGAGAAACTTAAGTCATGTGCCTCTTTTCATGGTCGCCTAGTTGCTTGATCCTAGAAGCATATTCCATTTTGTTACAAGACTTGGAAATTGAATGTTGTCGCGATGTCTCAAAAGAAACTGAATATTCCTTATTTTTTATGAGACTTGGAAAAACCCTTCAGTCGTGATGTCTCCCAATGCAGAAACATGTCATCAGGCAACATCTAAGCAAGTAGTTAAGTCACAGTGTCACGCAAAGTATCATGCAATTAGTAAATTTTCATGAGACTTAGCGATTGCTTTAGTCGCGGGGTCTCCAAGTCAGAACATAGTTAAGTGACATGTTAAATGTTTATGTGACGTAGTTTCCAAGTAAAATGATAGTTGAGTAAAAGATGCCAAGACTTCATGACAAACCACAAGGTGTTTAGAGTATATGGCGGTTAGGTAGTCACTAGTTTAAAATGCTAAGTTAGTTTTTAATCAGCGATTCGGTGACAAACAGTTAAAAGAGACATGTGTCCACAATGAGCAGAATAAAGGCTAGTCCTGTGGTCTCCCAAAAGGAAAAATTCATTTAGCGATTAAAATACTAAAAGGTATAAATTTATATATTTTCATGTAGTCTCCAAATGATTTAAGGCTTTTCAAAAATACTCATCGACTTAGCGCAGCTGTCAGATGTTAAGTGTAAAAGGATCAACGGTAGTCACTAAGTCTCCATCAAATTTGTGTGAGAGTAAAAAGTGCTCATGAAAATTAGATAACCTTTAGTCGCATAGTCTCTGAATTAAAATCAAAGGGTAAAGGTTAGTCACGGGATCTTGTAAAGAGAAAAATACACTTAGCAACTTAGCGATATCAATTAAGATTAAAGGTAACCTCTAGTCGCGGGGTCTCCAAATAAACTTTGGGTTAAGCATTTCATCTAGAAACTTTGATTCATTCAATCACGTGATCACCAGAAGTGAACCATGGTTAGCCAGGTAAAGGAAATCACATAGTCTCTAGATCTCCAGAAGAATTGAGGGTTAAGAAATTTGATCAGTGACAAGGAGATACTGCATAGTCGTGTGGTCGCTGAATATTAAAAATGATAAAAGGTGGCAGTTGTTGATATGACAGCATGGAGATTTAGTGTCCAATGAGAATTCAAAAGATTAATTACTATATGAAAAGGGTAGCTGACATGTCTATCAGAGAACCAATCATATGAAGACATGTCATCCTGTCCGAATTTTATAAGGGTTTTTCTGAAATTGCACTCATATGAATTTGATTTCCTATCACATTCATGAGCTACGGATAGGATTTCAATTAATCCCACAACATGTTAACTTGAATGAAAAATTGATTGTCTTTTCAATGATGAGCTATGTACTTGGAAAATTTATCATAAAGAGTTGATCGCATGTTCATTTTCACTTATCATACATCCAGAATTGCAGAGCGAAGAATTGCGAGGTCTTTTGTGTTCAGGAAGTAGAAATTGATCATTTGCAGGGTAATTCTCTGATTGTCAAGCCTTTTGAATTATTAGCAGTATACAGAGAAGAGTAGTGAGTCTTGAGAGGAGATTTGTTTCAATATCGGTAAAAGAGAAAGATAAAATAGAGAAAGATGAGTAAAGCAGTCAGTGTGGCTTCTACCAGTGGATAAAGTGATGAAGTCAATGATGATGCTAAGGGAAAGAGAAATTTCTCTGATGAATTCTTGAAGCTGTTGCCAGGGTCCACCTAGAAAAAGAGGGCAAATGAAAACTTGCTAGCAGATGACTACTGTGAAATCAGAGATGCTTGCACTCTAGGATCCACTGGTTTTTCTCTATATAATTATTTTAATAATAATTCTGATAAGGCCATCCCAGTGTCAAACCCTTGGACTAGTGGTCTTGCTTGATTAATTGTCCTTGATGTCTATATAGATGTAGACTTGTTTCTAGGTCTTTCCAGCCACTATGATGCTCTGTCTAGGACAATTAAGAAAAATGATGGTATTGCCTTATTTATTTTAAATAGGAATTCATTTATGCAAGGATTTTTCTTATACAGTACCATGTCCACCAAGATAAATATTACTAAGCAAGAGGAGAGGTATAGGTTACAACCTGGTGTTGTTAGGAACCTACTGTAGAAGCATATGCTTAAGGAGGCTAGGAACCATCTTACTCCTATAATTGGGACTGCACCCTACCGCTTTAAATACTTACATTTCTATATTAAGTATATTGCCTATGATTTATGTAGAGTGTTAGGGATAGATGGAGGAGCAGAGAAAATAAACACTGGAATTTTGATGATGGTGTTAGACTTGCAAGATGTGCATTCTAGCACTAGTTATGACTACATATAGTACATTATTGACAAAATGCATGAGGGATTTGTAGCCGTGCAGAAGAATATGAAAGATCCCAAGGAGAAGGAATCTAGGTTCTTTCATTATTCAATCTTGATGCATTTGTTATTGCATTTTAACTATTGGATTATGAATGTGAAAAACTTGAATCCTCAGAGGATTTTCCAGGATCGGCCTAATCCTATTCAGTTTTGGGTTAGGATATGGAATTATACATCCAAGGACTATGAATTTTGTGGATTTGAAAATTGGATTGTATATCCATTAATGCAGAGCATTGGTATCACCAAAACTAGACTCCCAGTAAAGGTGTTGTAGTTGTTGAGACCTTATGAGTATGTGGATAAATGGGAGGGTGATCACAACTGGGGAGACTTTTTTTTAGAAGAAAATTTTACCATGATTAGGGTATATGGATGCACACATCCACCTCATGTCCTACCCTATCATGTGCCATCCAGAGTTGCTGCTATGGAGTTCATCTAGAAACTATTATTGACAGATAATGAATATTTTGCACCACATAGGAAGTGGACCTTAACCCCTAGATAATTTAAAATATTTAACTTTACTATTGGTAAGGGTGCTATTGATTTGGTGAGTACATGGCTAGAAAGCTACAAGATGAGGGTAGCATTATACAGGTACATTGACCCAGAAGGATTCTTTGCAGGAGCTACGAAACTCCTGACTCCTACCATCCCCAATACAAATGTTCATGGTTTTTGTGTGGAGGAGGATGCCACAAGAAATATTTTTGATGAAAATGAGATAAGGACAAGAAGAGAAAGAATTCAAGAATTACTAAATTTAGAGAAGAAAATAAGGAGATATGGATTTTCATTTGGAGGGTTTTACCCTGACTTACCTTATTTTGACAAGATCAAAGCCATGATTGATTATTTTTATGGACTCTGTGAGCAGTTGGATAATTGTTTAGATACAAAGAAAGGAGGGAAAGACACAGAGTATTCAGAGTCTGAATATGAGAGTGATAGTGATGGGGATTATGCCTATCCACCTCAATTTGATCAACCTCAGTAGGATGTTGCAGAGGCAGCATAGGTATAGGAGGAACAAGGCCATATCATAGACTTGACTAAGATTTCACAGCTAGATGATCATGTAGAGGATCCTGCTACAAAAAGGGAAAATTTTGACCTTGGTCAGAACTCCTCTATTAGGAATGAGAAGAAGGAGATAGAAAAAGTGCTCTCATTCCTGGAAATAGGTTGTATGACCATAATCATAGGAAAAAAATTAGATAGGGTAAGAGACAATAGCATGATGAGGAAGAAAACATAGAATTCCCTCTTAAGGCATACATTGATGAGAGGTTATTGCATCAACAGTAGTTTCTAAGTGATGACAACTTTATCAAGACTGATGAGTTTAAAGACTTTTTGAGGTGGCATAAGAAAGAAAAAATTAGGGAACAATTGAAGATAGATGGAGAGGAAACAGTTACAGATGAGGCTTTGCTAGCTTTGCAAGCCTATGACCCTGATAGTGAGGATGTCTCTCTAGATGAGGCAAGAAAAATGGTTTTGAACAGTGGCATTTTGTTTGCTGAGGTTTGGGACTTAGCCTCAGCATTCATTATTGATTAGATTAGGAAGCAGCCAGACCTCAAGTTAGCAAGTGAGATTCTGATGGGCGACATGATCAAGGGAATTGGATATAGTCCAAAATCACAAGCCTTTTCCATGTGGAGCTTATGTCCCAAGGACCAAAAGCCTCAACTAGTAAACATTTGGGAGAGCATGGTGGGGAACCAAATGGTCTAGACTGTACAGAACACTAGAGATCTTGAGATTTCTTAGATCATGACTCATTGGGCACACTTGAATGAAGACAAGACAAAGCAATTGTCTGAGAAGTGTGGGATTTTGATTGAGGAAACTAGTGCCCTAGAAAAGGATAGGGAATTATGCCACATAAAGATACATCAACAAGATAAGGTGATTTCTGAATTGATGAAGCAACTACAAGAGAAACCTAAGGTAGTTTATGTACCCTCAATACAGCCTTTGCAGATAGAGGAGAAAGCAAAATCAGAGGAAGTGGTTGAGATAGAAGATATGGGAAAAAAGAATAATGAAGTAGCCCTAAATGAATTAAGATGCATTCTAAAACATAGGATTGATATACTCATGGAAAAAACATATGTCATCCTAAATGCTTGCAATCAATTGCCCACCTTGCATACGGAAGTGACAGGGTACATCACCATTTTGAACCCTTATTTTGTTAATTGGTCTCCTAAGGTCCAAACATTTGAAAAGCTTGCCTCTTTGCAACCAGTTAGATCATATTTACCTGAGATTGTGATAGAGGTGGAAGATGAGATTAAGAAGGTTAATATAGCCTTATCTTTCTTTAAAGGTAAGCTAAAATAGATAGAGGCTAAGTTAAGCATGTTTTCTCTGGAGTTTAATAGATTTGTTCCTCCATTGAAAGGAGATGATTATCGAGTTAAGACCTTGGAGGCTTGGAGGAGTGAATTTGATAGCAGAATGCCAAGCAATGACGCATTTATTTTAGGATCTGATTTAGATTTGGAAGGATTTAATAAGATTTTGGATGAAGCCTTCAAGGCAGAAACTAACATGAATAAGTTCTTAATGGATGTTAAAACCATCACAAATGTCAGATGGGAAAGACATAAGGTACAACTACAGAGCACGCAGAGCTTTAAATGGCCTATAGAAGATGAAGTGACAACATGGGACTTGATGACCAAGCCAAAGAAGAAGAAGCCTGTGGTAGTAGAGGAGGAAATCCTGGATGAAGAATAAAGGGGGACACTTGGCACCTGATCATTGAGCACATGGAGGTTAGTTATTACTAAAGACAAGTGTAAGTTATCCTGTAATGGCGGTCACTTAATCTCAATATGAATATCAGATGCTATCCTAAACACTACCAGGCAAAGGTGCCAAATTCCAGAAGAAGACAAAGAATATCAGATTTCATCCCCTATTTTTGTCTTTCCACCACTTCTATATTATATTTCTTTGTCTTTTCTATACTTTTAGGGTTAGGTTCCTTAAACCATCCAAATCTTTTTGCATCCTAATGTTAAGGATTCCAAGATGGTTAAGGACTTATAAATAGATCAAATTTGTAATAGTAAAAGAGGATATTATATATTGAAAATCAGACTTTCTAGATTTGTGTCTGTGTCTTCAATATTTTAAGCTTTTCATGTATTAAAATAGAAACATATGAATAAAAATACACTACAACTTTACTCTATCTTATTGTTGTATCTTTACTTGTTGTCTATGCTCTTTTATGTTTAAATCTGTAAGGCATTTTTAAGTATATTGATTACAAGGTAGCTATCTAATTTCTTGAAAGTTTCTTTCAAGGAAAGAACTAAATTTTGTAAGTGGTTTCAGGGAGCATAAAAATATTTAAGGATTTGATACAATATTGTAGGGGTGACAGGATAGTTTGTAAGGCATTTTATCTGAGTTGCATGTAGGTTGTAAGGCAGCTTATAGTATTTTGTTTTTTTTTTCTGTGGATTTTCATATATTGATTCTATAAGCCCAAGGATAGGCACTGGTCTAGGAATTGGTTTGGTAATCTATCATCATCCAAATATTCAATATCATTTAAACCAATTACTTTTAGAATATTTGTGTAAAATCAATTGTACTCATATGAGATTACAGTTGAAGTTTGTTGATTTCTTAAAGAGTAAATCAATAGGTTATTCCTCCTAGATTCACAAGAATTATAAAAGGAAAGAAGCATGAAATTCCCTATTATGTTGTTGTCTTCTATCACTAAGATATTGATTTGGATTGTCAGGATTTTTCTCAGAATAGTCATAGTTATCTGCATTTTTATATACATGTCCATATAAAAATAGAGCATTCATCACATAAGTAAAATCCACTCTAAAGATATTGTCAAGTCAGTAATCAGTCATAGGTAAGACCTGCCTAAGTCAGTGGATCTCAAAAAAGGAGGTGGTAATAGGTATCCCTAGTGTTATCAAAATACCTCTTCAATTAGTGTTTTTCTCTTGCTTGAGTTAGAGTACCAAAGGCATTGGGAGTCATAGAGTTATCTAAGTATTCAAGCATCTTTAAAGGCCCTGCAAGAAAAAACCCTAACATGTTGCATAGGCCAAAAAAAACATGATATCTTCAAGTCTGCTCACAAGGGCAATTGTATCAGTGTAGTCTATTCCTTCTCTCTATGCATATCCTTTACATAATAATCTTGCCTTGTTCCTTACCACTATGCCTTCTTCATTCATTTTGTTCTTGAATATCCACTTTGTTCCAATCATGTTCTTGTCATGAGGCCTAGGGACAAGTTCCCATGATTCATTCTTGATTATTTGATCTAATTCTTCTTGCATGGTACTTTTCCAATCTGAATCTTTGCACGCATCTTCAACACTTAAGGGTTCAATTTTTGAAAGTAAGCATACCTCTTCATCAATAGTTGAACCTTTTGCTCCAAATATTGTCAAGACTTTTGTGCTCTGATCTCCAATGATATCTTCCTTAGAGTGGTATTTGGATGTGTATCTTGAATTCTTAGGAGTGATACTTTCATCTATAATTTGTGATTCTTCTTCACTTGGTTTGAGATTGTTACATGAAGCATCAATACAGTCAAACATTTCTTCAATAATTGTGTCCTTATTGATGGGTCTGGGCTCATCTTCAATCATGGGAACATAGTCATAATATCTTTCTTGAATCATAAAATTATCATCAATCTTCACATGAGTACTTTCAATGATCTTCTTTAATCTTAGAATAAAACATCTATAGGCTTTGTTTTTAGTAGGGTAACCAAGAAAAATACCTTTTTTTCTTCTAGCATCAAACTTGTGAATGATATCATCTCTCTTGATCTGGCACTTGCTTCCAAATATTCTAAATTATTTTATATTAGGTACATTACCAAACCAAAGTTCATAAGGTGTCTTGTCTATCCCTAGCCTAATTTGTATTCTATTGATAGTGTAAACTATTGTATTGACTGCATCTCTCTAGTAGGTATGGGAAACCTTTCCTTCAATCATGATAGTGCGCGATGTGTCAAGTATTATCTTGTTCCTCCTTTCTACTATCCCATTCTGCTGAGGGGTTTTGGGTGCACTTAATTGTCTTTTGATTCCATGTTCTTCACAGTAGTCAAAAACTGGTCAGAGGTGAATTCTCCTCCTCTATCACATCTTAGACATTTTATCTTTAATCCAGATTCATTCTCAACCTTAGCTTTGAATACTATGAAATTCTCAAATGATTCAAATTTTTCTTTTAAGAATGCAACCCATATCATCCTTGAGAAATCATCAACAAACAAAATAAAATACCTTTCTCTGTAGTATGTTCTTGTTTGAGTAGGTCCACATAGGTCTGTATGTATTAGATCTAATTTGTTTTTTGTAGAGTCTTATTTTCTCCTAAATGAGGTCCTCACATGCTTCCCCATTACACATTCCCTACACATGGTATCAACTCATCTTGCAATACTTGGAAGGTCTCTTACTACTTTTACATTACTTATCTTGACTATGTTGTCAAAATTGATATAACAAAGTCTCTTGTGCCATAGCCAACTGTCATATGCTTTTGCAACAAAACAACTTACTTCTGAGTTGAGATGAAAAACATTACCTTTGGTCTTTGAGCCTGATGCAATCATGTATCCTTGTTTTTTGTTAATGATGCACTAGTTTTTTTTGAATTCCAATTGATATCCTTTATCAAGCAACTGTCCAACACTTAGTAAGTTAAGATGCAAACCATCAACATAGAGAACATCATCCATCTTCTTCTTTCCATCTAAGGTGATAGAACCTCTACCTATGATAGGTTTTGGGAGTGTTATCTCCAAATCTAACCATGCCACCTTTGTACTTGTCCAAATGTACAAATTTATCTTTGTCTCATGTCATGTGGTGTGAACATCCGTTGTCAATGATCCAATCAGTTCTAATGTCAGCTTTTGAAACTAATGCTAACTCATATTCTTTTACTTCATCTTCTTTGTCCATTTCTTCAAGCATCTTCTCAATGTCTTTAATGTTAAAAAATCTAATTTCATCTTCTCCCAAGTCATCATCAGTTACACCATCGTCAGCATGATAACATTTTTTAGTGTACTTAGGTTTGTAATCTGATCTGAACTTCTTGACACTTGTAGGGCACTTGGATGCAAAGTGACCAACTTTGTTGCATGAAAAACATCAGAATGGTAGTTGTCCTTCATATTTCCCTTTACCTTTCCTTTCCTTCTTGGAAATCATATTAATGATTTATTCTAGTTTTGTATCCACTTCTTCATTATTACTAGAGTTGCTTATAGATTTCTTGTTGTAGACTGTGGCTTTGAAATTTGTCTCACTTTTAGGTTCTGTCTTCAATCTAGATATCTCAAATGCAGATATTTTGCTAATCAAGGTCTCCCTCTTGAATTATTTTGAAAATTTCATAGTCTCATCTAAGATATTGATCTTGCTCTCATAATCTACTATCAATGTGGTCATTAATTTGTCCATTATATCTTCCTTTGGTATTTATCCACCATTGTTTCTTATACCTGATACTGCTTCATTAATCCTCTGATTGTAAGCTCTGATGTTTTCTTCAAGTAACATCTCTAAACCATTGTAGATTTTCTTCCATGTCTTTCTGCACACATTATTTACTTGGATGTCTCCTTAAAACATATCTTCTAGGTAGTTCCAAATAGAGTACATTTTATCTATCTTCTTGATCTCAGAAAATTCACTGTCGGATAGGGCACTGATTAGGGATTCTTTTGCAATTGCATTATTAGTGAACACTTCTTTTTGTTTCATAGTATAGTCTTCCGCTGCAAGATCTTTCAAGGTGGGAAATTCAATTTCTTGAGTGGCAATCTCATAGATCTCAAATCCAACGCACTGAAGATGTGTTATTATTTTGTTCTTCCAGTTAAGATAGTTTTCTCCATCTAAATTAGGACTCTCTTTCTTGAAGTATGCCATCTGATCTACCTTAAGATATTAGGATTTCTCTCTAAGGCACTTGGATCTGATACCAATTGTTGGAATAGTCCCAAGGATAACTGAGAGGGGGGTGAACCAGTTATCAGTCAATTTAATTATTTTCTCTTTCTTAAATGTAATTTAATATAAAGTAAATGCACATTCAGATAACACAATAGAGTACTCAAAAATTTTGATTATGGGGAGACCAAATAGGTAAAAACCCCGATGGGAATTAGCACCCAAAAATAACTGCACTAGTTTATAATGATCCCTATTAGAAGATCTTACAACCCTGTTAGGAGTTGATCTTTACAATGCAAGAAGTATAGACACCTGGTTAAAGGTTGAACCCTATTAGGAGTCTTTTATAGATAATCCTATTAAGGGTGAGGACTCACTATCCAATAGCTCGCTGATAAGATGATGAAGGCTACAACCTTTAGTACAAAAGATATACACTATATCTAGTAAATGAACTATTTGATTAGACCTTTTGTCTTGATTAGTTCCAATGAATTTCAATCAACTTATATTTCTTCACATAGATCTTCAACTTATTCTTTCTGACTTTCTACTCTTCTCTATCTTTTCTTTTTCACTTCATTTTTTTACACTTAGCGAACATAACAGAACTTCTATATGTATCTTCACCAAGGATAAGGTCACAACGGTATCTAGAAACACTTCATCAACTTTCTTGTCGGCTCAACCAAGCATGCAATCAAAGTTAGGACCGCGCAACTCAAACTGAATAGACACAATGCTTCACAAAGTTGGCTTCACCAAATTAACTCTAACATCAATATTCTATTGAAACACGTTTAGCACCTTTGGATAATTATCTTTAACTCATAACTAAACATTAATACAAACACGCATATCTCAAAGATAGGCGCAACTCAAGAGACACTATATTTACGTCGGCTCTTAATAGATAAACTCCAGAACCTGTAACTGCCATAACTAATTAATCATAGCTCAAGTGTAACTGCATATCTGACTCAACATGAATGCACATAGCATCTCTAACATGTATACATCATGGAAATAAACACACATAGTACCAAAACATCTGTACTGATAATTGGATATAGGATACCTACTATTTATTATATGTTGTCATCAATAACAAACATACAATCAATTATTTTCATAGAAGAAAATATCCAACAACATCATTCCTTAATATACAAATAATGAGACAAGGAAAACATACACCAAAGCATAAATCACTAAATCACAAAATCATAAAACTACTTAACCCCCTCCCCCCAAATGAGGTCACTTCCTAAACATGAACCTAATTCAAAAGGGTTCCCTTGAGAGTGCTTTTGGAAATATCTCCACACAACAACATTCAAGGATTTTTTAAAGGTATGCTCAGACCTTTGTAGCCATGTGATGTCAATGGCTGGTACCTACATCCTACATCACCAAGTCAAGAGAAACATATGTACCTATATATAAATATACAAATAATGTCAAACAAGGAGGGAGAGTGTGACATCATGTGGATCTCCTATACAAGTGACTACAACTTCCTCTCCTCATCCTACAAACACATCAAATAACATCAATATCAAGGCATAATTAGATTAGTATGGTTAGCTCCAAAAAAATAATCATTACTCCATAATGTAAATCAAGAATTTAATCATCTTTATAATAAATACTATCAAATATATGAAATAACATGTCTTGATTAAAAATTTTAAATCATTTTCTATCTTCCATCCAAACATATACTCATAATGTCTCATCAACTAAAAATAAACAAAACACAGAGTCCATAATGCTCAATATAGAAATCATGTCTATGAAAAAATATCAAGATACTAGGGTGGGCATTACATATACTTCCACATTATTGGTAAGATCTCTAATCTTTACCTAGATAGGAGAAACCTACTTTGTCTCAAATTTAATTAAAAGCTACATCAGAAATTAGTGTAAAGGACTCTATGGAGATGGAGATCAAGACATTCAGGATCAAGATGCAGAAGAGGTTTAGAATACCGAAGAAGATAGTTGAGAAATACAAGGACACCATATGCTTCATGGTGTAAACTGACTGTACTTGTATGGAAGTATTTGAGCCAAGAGCCAAATGGATTCACCCACTTGGTTATGAAGTAGAAGAACATGTTTTGGATGGATATGCACAAGTTCTTTTATCTGCACCTAAAGATCCAAAAGAGCCTAGATGGGGCACATACAGAGAGAAGACAAATAAATTTGATTATGTCTTATACAATGCAGACAATAAAAGGAAGGCATCAAGGATTACATCTAACATCCTAAAAGTTCATGGTGTCACCCAAGAAGACCTAGATAAAGCTAGGGAAGCTAAAATTTCAAGAGAACTTAAGAAAACACCTGCAGAAGTCAAAATAGAGAAATTAGATGATATCCATAAGAAGAAAAAGAAGAATTCTGATGAGAATACATATGTTCCCTCTACTACTATTGACCTGGAGTCCTATCCACCTTTGGTACCAATAAAGATAACTAGAAGAAGGAACCAAGTTCCCACAGGTCACCCATCCTGAAGGACAACATGAAGCAAAGTAAGGAATACTCAAGCCCCTCCTAAGGTAGGATTAAGAACCTAGTATTGAGATCTTAAGGAACATAATCATTAATGAAGGAAGACTAGATCCAATTACAAATTTCTATCACAAGAACAAAGAGATAGATAAATTGGAAAGACATTCTATGATTATCTCTCATATGATCAAGTTTAAAAGGTTGGTTTTGGAACTTAAGATAGTCATTCCAGAAAAATTATGGAACATACTAGACTTATTGAAAAGACAAGCAATAGAAGAAGATATGAGGATTAGAGAGGAAACATTAGATAATATTCTACCTATTTTCTCACATGATGAGAAGGAAATACTGTTAGATCTAGTAAAACCTCATCTATGAACCAAAACAAGAACTCTTCACATTATGAACAAAAAGTATGAGTTGGTTGGTAAAGAGACTGAAAGAGAATTCAAGCAAGTTTTTTTAGACAAACACATGTATCCATCAATGATGCCTACTAAAAAAGTGACTCCAGTTCCTTATAAACAAGAAAAAGAACCAAAGATTCTTAATAAGCCTATGACAAGTCCACAAGATTCTGCGCCCAAATTTCCATCACCCTCTGACACAGTCAAAGATTTAGATGAAACCATTGTGATCAATGATGTTAAGATAAAAATGATAGCTTCAAATAATGACTTGAAAAAATTTGAAAAATCATTTGTTAGCACTGAAAAAGAAGAGAAGGTATGCATTGATAAGACTCCCTTACAGCAAGATGAAGTTATTTCTAAAGATTCAACAAATTTGAATAATGAGGAAGATAATCAATCTAATGAACCACCCTCTATGGAGATCCCAGTGAAAAGTGAATGTATGGATGTTAGTCAAAATGCTATATTCACTCCATCTATCAAACCATCAATATCATTGTTGTCAAGTTTGACCCCTGACTTAGCAAACCTAGATGCATGGGGAGAAGAAGACTTGATCAAAATTAGTGTATTAGCCATGGAGAAAGCGAAAGAGAAATAAGTTATGAGAAATCCTCTCTTTCTTGAGTCAGCAAACATTTTGAATAACCTGGCACTAAATTGGAAAATATTCAATTAGTTGATGATGTCGATAGCATCTTGACAAGCTTCAAGGCAAACTTCACAAGTCTAGTAGATTCAACTACTAAAACTGTAGAGGAAAAGTACAAAAGGGAAGATTGGATGAACTAATAAAGAACTTCTCATTAGATATCAACTCATTGAACATTGGTCAAACAATTCTGAAAGAGTTAGAAACAAAAGGTAGGAACGTGATAGCTAACTGTATGGACAGAGGAAAATTCACTTCTGAGCACATCAAGAAGACTGAGGAAGCATACATCTTGGTTGAAAACATAAGGAAATCAGTTGATACATCCTCTGAAGACATCAATATCTATAACAACATCTATCAAGGGAAGATAGATAAGATTGAAAAATCCAAGATATAGATCAACAAGTTAAAGACAAGGCAAACCCAACTGAGAAATGCACTTGCGCCCTCCTTAGCTGTATTAAATGAGAACATCAAACAGATTGATGCAATGATTGTCACATATGATCAAGGTCCCTGCATGGATCTAAAAAAAATGGAGAAGCTCAAATATGCATTATGCGCCCATCTTCAGACTGTTGATGCACTCAACTGTTGAATCTTTAGATTGCATACCCATATGTATACTCAAAGTAAGTACTGTTAGATTAGGCTAAAAGCTAATCTCCCAAGAACACCTGTATGCACATCTATCACAAGAAGAAGCAAGAGAAACTATGGCGGCCAAAAAGCCAGAGACATGATATCCATGTTGAAAGAATAAACTTCTATTATCAACAATAATGAATAAAATAAAATCTCCTTAATAAAACAAAAGAAGTGAATCCTTATATAGGAATCATGAAACCCTAAAAGGGAAACCCTAAGGTTAGCTAAAGCAAACTAGAGTGAATAGGTGAGTTAGTAATTAGATCATAATGATTTAATTAATAACCCAATATACTATTACTCTAACACCTCCCCTGAAGATAAGCTTAGGGAGAAGCAAAACCTAGGAAACTACTGCAGAAAGCAGCAAAGATGGGTCCCGACAACAAGGCCTGATCAGTTACCCAAGTACAAGAAATAAACTAGATGAAGGAAACTGAGCCTTCAATCTAGGGAAAGTTCCAGAGAAGGAACAAGAATGAGCAAGAAGCATCTCCAAAGCATGGAGCTATAAGCTTTGTCAGAAGAAACTGTTGGAACCCCCACTGACGTGCATGACTAGGTGGAGAAGACAATGTATGAAGAGCTGATCAATCTAACTAGGAAGCAATAGAACCAACATGTGAACCCCCACATAATTCTGAACTAGGAGAGGTGACAGGAACACTGAAATGCAATGCCAGAAACATCTGCAGAAAGCAGAACCAGGAACACCAACAGTGCAACAAAAGTACAAACATAGGATAAAGGGCAGTGTCACCGACACACAACATGGGCTAATGTTGTGGAAGGTACACTCACTTGACAAAGGTGGATGAGCCTAAACGACATAACATCATAACCCCCCATGACACTTTATAACTAAGTGCAAGTACAAAAAAACACAAGGTGTACAAGATCCCAGATATGCAGAAGTAGCCACTTTATCTCAGTGCATTTATAGAGTAAAAATGCAATAGAAGAGATACAACAAGCTCATAATTCAGAAAGAAGAGTGAGCCAGAAGTACAGTAGAAGAGATCCTAAGACCTGTAAAACCCAAGCAATTTTCCAGAGTGCAAAAACTGCCAAACTTGGAGGAGAGATAACATGGAGAAAAATATGGAAAAATAACCTCTACAACTAAATAGTTCACTGAACCAGCTTTCCGATGATATCTGGTTTGCCAAAAAAGGAGTCCAGATGAGCCAGATATGACTCCCAGAAGGCAAAAACAAACATCAAAATTCAATAGCAAAACATGCTATCAAAATAGAAGAACCCAAAACCCCAACCTCTATCATCAAAAATTTCTCAGAAATAACTTTCCGATGGTATATGGAAGTCAAAAAAAGACCCCCGGATGCTCAAGATAGAGTGAAAATAGTCAAGGAGGGTCAAAAAGCCACCAAAAACCAAATTTAAGCCCCTAGGGCTAAAAAAAATTTGCGCCCTTGGGCGCATGGCACACGTAGGGGCTAATCTAGGGCTCCTGGTTTCCCATAAGACCAACCCCTTAGAAAAAAAAAAAAATGTAGGGGCTAACAAAAGAGCTGCCACCGGGCGGGTGGTGACCGCCAGCGGAGCGGCTTGGGCCGGCGGGGCGGCAGGGTCGGGTGCAGGGCGGCGGGCCGTGGAGAGGGAAATAGGGGCAGTGGGGCTGTGAAGCAGGCCGCAAGGGTGGTGGAGTGATGGGGCAGGGGCCGCGGAGGGCGACGAAGGCCGGGGGGCGGCGGAGTGGTGCAGAGTGCCGAGTGGCGGGCCGGTCACCAGCCGGCGGTGATGTAGCGCTGGTGGCCTGGCGGTGGTGCGGCAGTGGCCAAACAAAAAATGCACTAACTGCATTTTAAAATGTATAAAAAATCATACAAAAATGATTTTTCTTGAAAACCGTCCCCGTACGGCCCTGGAAGGCCAAAAAATTTCTCCTAGATGCTCCAGTGTCCAAAATGGACGTGCCTTATATAGATTCTTGGGTTTTGGGGCCTTCTGAACACAACCGTGAGGTTGGTTTTGGTCCAAAGTGCCCCCAAAAAAAAGACCCCTAGAACCAATGAAAAATACCAGAAAAGACTAGAGAACTTCAAACCCTCGCTTGCTTCAACAAAGCTCAAATAGCCAGCTGTAGGATGGCTCTGATACCATGTTAGATTAGGCTAAAATCTAATCTCCCAAGAACACCTGCATGCACATCTGTCACAAGAAGAAGAAAGAGAAACTATGGCGGCCAAAAAGCCAGAGACATGATATCCATGTTGAAAGAATAAACTTCTATTATCAACAATAATGAATACAATACAATCTCCTTAATAAAACAAAAGAAGTGAATCCTTATAAATGAATCACGAAACCCTAAAAGGGAAACCCTAAGGTTAGCTAAAGAAAACTAGAGTGAATAGGTGAGTTAGTAATTAGATCATAATGATTTAATTAATAACCCGATAGACTATTACTCTAACAAGTACTTAGGGACTTGAATTTTTAGCACCTTTATCATTAATTTCAAAGGGGGAGAAGTGTATATAAAGGAGTATGATGTATATAGCCAAAGGTATAATGTACAATAAACTTACAGTTTGTTTTTCTGTTAAATCAAAGATTAGTTACTTGGCCACATTCCTTTGTTGCCATTAATGACAAAGGGGGAGATTGTTGGCAAGTTGACACTCAGGGTTTATATGAATAATTTTTTGTTGTCATTATGGAAACAAAGTGATATGAATTTTAGACAAGTAAGTTCACAAACTTTGAAGATCAAGATTTGGCTAAGTATAGAAAATAGAATAGAACAAAGATATTCAGTTGATTAGAGCACTAGCGCACGTGCGTATGATTGAGTCAGAATATGTGCCTTTATACTTAAGATTTAGGATATGTTATTAAGATTAGTATATACACACATGGTAAGATATGACAATACAAAGAAGTTATAGCAAGTTCAAGTGCCACTAGTAGTTCAAAAAATAGAGCATGAAGCCGACTTCAGATTTTGATTAGTGTATAATTTTCTATTTTGTAATGGCCATGCGCCTATTATAATATGTTTGTAATTATATCTTTAACAATCATGTAAATACGCTTAAGATAATTCATTTGGAAGCATTGTGTATGTTGATTTTGGGCCGACTAAGGTCTTGTTTTTGGTCACCTCTATTCAGGCATGTATATATACTTAACATGCAATTTTGTATAAGTGTGAGAGTGGAAAATATAAAGAAAATATATCCAAAATAATAGTATAAACAAATTAGTATGAGATAGAGCTCTTTAAGAGATTAGAGCATTAGCGCATAAACAAAACTGATCAGATAATAGTGTCATAACAACAGTTCATCTTTTGATATAGTGTCTATCTATTATCTGAAGGTTGTACCCTTCATCCTATTTGGCAGTGAGCTCTGGTAGTGAGCCATTCACCTTTAATAGGGTTTTGTAAAGACTCCTAACAGGGTCATTATACTTTCATTGTAAAGACTGCTCCTAACAGGTCAAAGGAACTCTAACAAGTTCATAAGAATAGTACAATAATTTATGGGTACTAATTCCCATCGGGGTTTTCCTCTGATCAAGGTTTCCCCGTAAACATATATTGTGTTATGTGTCATTGTGTTATGCTTCAATTGTTATCTATTTGATTTAATTTTCAAGTTTCTGAAATAGAGATAATTGACAAAAACTGATTCACTCCCCCTTCTCTCAGTGTTTCTAACACTCAGGGCCTAAGGCTCCTTTACAAGATCCTCCTTCAAACAATTCAAGTAACCCTAAATTAGACAAAGGTAAACAAAAGGTTATTGGTGTACACATTGGTGAGCCCAAACCTACAATGGAGGTATTTCAGGGTATGTCTCTATTGGACATAGAGCTCAAAAGAGATAGAAAAGTAAAGGATGATATTTCCAAATAGTTGGAAAAGGCCAAGTTAGATGTCGATGCTATAGAAATGAAGAAGAAAATTGCTTTCCTTCAGTCTACTACAAATCTAAAGGCAGTTAATACTACTACAAATACTCAGAATATTAGTGTATTAGGTCCCAAGGTGCAAGAAAAACAAACTAATACCAATGCCATGGGATCTACTTCACTTCAGGGCACTACAAATTAGGGCCAAGGTCTTGGTACAAGTGGCCAAAATCAAGGACCTTGTTTTCAGAGGAGACCCATGCATTTGAAGACATATAGATAAATATATTTTGATGGTATTCCAAGCCAGCCAAATGTCATTCCAAATGAAACAAGGGACAAAATCCCTAAATCTAGTGGAAATAATGTAATAACTGTTGAAGAGCACCTAAAAGCTTTCTATGAAAAGATGAATGACTATGAAATTGAGCATGAGGATATTGTTATGAAGTTATATGTATAATCCTTAATTGAAGATGCCAGAGATTGGTACCGTGGCCTTGAAAATGGGAGCATCAGTTCATGGAATGAACTTACAAAATGCTTCAAGGAACAATATGGTGATCAGGTAAATTTTGTCTATATGTTGAATGAATTCAATAACCTCAAGAAGTTTCAAAATGAAACTGTATCTGAATTCAATAACAAATTCTAGAAGGCCATGCATAAATTATTCCATGTGCTGACATAGATGAAAATGTATGTCTTACCACATATTGCAATGCCTTGGATAGTAAGATTTCCTATCTTGTAAGGGATAAGAACCCTTGTACATTAAGGGATGCTTTCAAGATGATAAAAAATATTGAAAGTAATAGAAGAGCATCTGGTAAACTTGGGAAAAGACATGGTGGTAGGTTAAGGAATTACCTGTATGGGTCAATCTAATACGTTTCCCAAGGAAGAAAATAAAAATGATAAATTTGATAAACTAGTCTCTACAATCATGGACCTGACTACTAAGGTGGTGTAGACATCCAAAAATATTAATATTATTATTATTATTAAATTCCCTCTTATTCCTCTAACTATTTAATTCAATCAATTAAACAGTTTCATTTTCTAGTATTTATCAATGATCAAATTCTATTCCAATGCATTTTATTTAAGTACATTTGTCTCACAAAATCCCCTTTTTAATAAATTTATACTTATTAAAATCCCTCCATATTCCTAATTCTTCTAAACTATGATTTATTCAAATCTAATTTGAATTATAATCTAAAACCTAGCTAGGAACCTATTAATCCAACCTAGAGACCTACCCTAAGCCTACCCTATTCCTCTCTACTCCCATCACCTCACTTATTAAGCATGCTTCCCTTCCTAACTATCCTTTAATCATACTTAAAGGGTGATTCTTAACTTTTTTAAGGCTAAAGGAATTCTCACCCACATGGGGAAATTCTGTCCAAAAAGGGTCACCCATTCCTCTTAAATTCCTCTTACAACTTTTTCTCCCACTTGGAATTATTGAGCCACTAAATATTAAATGCTATATTTGACTCAAAATTGGCCATCCCCTAAAGATTATGTGTCCCTTATGTTGCTTTTATGTGGATGCTACATAGATTGCACATCATCCAATCCCTCTTCTTATCCTCCAAAATTCTATAAATAAAGGCCTTCTCCTCTTCATTTTTTATCTCTCATTGTGCATTGTTATTATGCTAGAATTACTTTAAAATTTCATAGCTTGTTTTCATGCTCTTAGTCTTTAGCTTAAATCACATAGAAATCACATGTTAGACTTCAATTTGGTAAATGAATCATATTTTTTGCATATGCATATCATTTCATAGTTTGATCTATCATCTTGAAGAAGATTTGGGAATAGTTCGTCATACTAGCTCTTGAATCTCTCTTCTTGCTTATCAAATCTTGCATTGCATTAGGGAATTGATCCATTTGTGTTTGAGAGAGCACACTCGTAATCCATCAAAAAGAGAAAATCAAATAAGTAGAATAGGGTGCATTTTCTTGTTTTTAGCTCAATCTGATGTTATGTTGAAGTCTTGTTTGGTTCTTGTTTCTTTCATGAATTCTATGTGCTAACCCACTAACTTGTCATGTTTGAGCTTGCTCCCAACAGATAGAAGATTTCCTCATACACATTTTAGCATGCCCAGTGGGATCCATGTCCCTAAATTCTTTTAAATTCTAGTATTTTTTCTTCCAAATTTTGTGAAACACGTGGATCAATGTCTGCATTTTACGTAGAGGCATCTGCGCAAACACCTATTCTCTCTGAACTACCGTTCAGTATCTGCGCTGAACCAGCCTCTACACACTGCACTAGCATCTCCACCTGGAATTTCTAGTTTAAGACTTTCCAAACATAACTTTTCAGTTTTTCAAGATTCACTGTCTTTCCCACTGCTTTTTAATGTTTGAGCATTCCAATTTTTAGTAGAGATCGGTTTTACAAGTAGTTATAATGTTAAAATTTTATTAGGAGAATGAATCTTGATAACTTGTTAAAAGGAAACTATGTTTTTAATGTTTGGATAATCTCAAATGGCTAAATTTGATTACATTAAAGACTAAGAAGAAGGAAAAAGTAACTTTTTTTGCTATTTTGTTGTGTTTTTGTGAGCTTGCAGTTACAGCAGTGTCTGCGGAAATGCTGGTTCATAAATTAGTGTCTATGATTCAAAAAATGATGTTTTTTCTTAACCAGAGCCTACGATTCATAAACAGGCATCTCCAACTGGTATAGTGATTTTTTGGCCTATTTTCCTACATTCTTTCATTTTTAAGCTAAAAACAAAGAACCAGCGTCTATGCTCTAACAGACTATTTTGATCATTTGCTAACCATTGTTAAGTGGTTGTTTGTGTTTTAAACACTTGTCAAAGGCTAGAATTGAAACTACTAATCAATTGTCTTGCAGCACTAGTGGCCAAAGAAATCAATTCAAAACTACTCATGTTTGTCTTGCAGGTTGCCTCAAATCAAAATTGACCAAATGATCATCTTTGTGATAATATTTTTTAGGCACATAGACTAATTAGCTAGATTTCTTTGTCTAATCCGAAGAAAGTGTTAGGGGATTATGCTCTCTTCCCTTTTGGGAAGATCAAAAACCTAGACACACTTGCTTTGTGTTAAACAATTGAATCTTTTTGGGAAAGAAAAAACTTTAACTTGCATGTTTGGGAGACAATGACATTGGGTAGGAGAGTATGCTCTTTTCCCCTTTGTAGAAAATTATAAATCTAGACCCCTCTCATCACCAATCCATGTTTTTCAAGTTAATCCTTTAGATGGGCTTGCTGGTGGAGGAAAAAATCTCCCATGAATGACCCACGTGAGAACGAGGTGTAAGCCACACCACTCTAACTCATGTTAATCAAATCTACTCCTTGGGGTTAAAGACTTAGGAGTTGATTGAAATTTGAGCTTATACTCAGCTCTCATCTAACTTAAGTGTGCCCTTACGGTCTCAATCACATTTACATGACCAATTTTGTCAAGATTCTCTATGGGGCTATATTCCTGAATCATGCTTGCACAGACATAGAGGATACAATCAAACGAAGACACTTACAAAACACTCTAGGATTACAAGCTACCTAGAACACCTCCAAAAGGTGATAATGCTTGTGCAAGGAAGATAGTAACTTCCCCAAGATCACTCATACATTCGTGCCACCCTAATCATTTGGAACCGGATAATACGGTGTTAGGACTAGAGCCATTGCATTCTTGGTGACATCCGTATTCTAATTATCTCTTATGTGTGTGCCTAAGCTTACGAGCAATTATTTTCATGCTATACCAATTCCTTAGGTAGATTTGTGCTTGAAGTGTTTGAAAAACATTTTCAAATCCAAAACATAATCAAATATCCAACATTCAAATTTGTCACTTGCTTGTATCCTTCAAGGTTTCTTTGTCCCTTGTCAGATTGTTTTCAAACACATGCTTTTTCTTTTCTGGTTTGACTATGTTGAAATTGGTTCTTGCCATGGAACAAACCTATTGAAAATCAAACAAAAATCAAACTTTTTCCAAATCATCAAAAAAACATCCCTTTTCAAAGATTACATTGAGCTCTAATTTTTAGAATTTGGTCTTTTATGAGATATGTCCTAAAACTTCCAATTGCTCATCCAAGAATAGATCTATTTATAGGACATGACTTATTCCAAGAAGCATAAGAAGGTAAACAATTCATTACCACTCGTGCAAAGAGAAAAACAAAGCACAACCCGAGAGGCTACCAAGTACCAACACATCATTGATTCCATCAAACAAGAGATTCATAAATGGGAAGAATTCAACAAAGTGATCTACAACAAAAAGGTTTCTCATTTCATGGGAAAATATCATCTAAACTCTGCTTTTGTTGGATTTGAGCAATATGACTAGCTGGTTTACCATGACAAACAAAAGTTTCTCCTCTTCTTTAGCTCACTTAGCTTGCATTTTAAGACCTCCCTTAGGTTGTCATTTTTAGAAACACATCACACACTCATCCTAGTATAATATTTCATTAATCCAAATCAATCCTAATCAGCCTAGCATCATCTTAATCATCATCCAAGGCATCCTTAATCACATCCTTCACTTAGTATTTCATCCCCTTTTGAGTTTCTTAAAACCTACATCTTAATCAAACCCCATCCTTAAGTGTCCTTTACTAAGCATTGTTTAGGATAATCCCCTTTGCCTTTGCAACCTCATCACCTTTATCAAAAGGTTGGTTCATATTGAGAGAGAAACTCATCCGCTAATGACCATAAGTCTGTCTTAGGTAGACAATCACATCCACTTGATCTTACACTAGGGAAAGCAACCCTTAATCCTTGCATACATCAAGTTATTCTTAATCCGTAGGAGCATATCCATCATCCTAGATGCATGTTAGTCCTAGCATCATCATCCTTTGCTTCCTAAGTGCATCCTTGCATCATATCTTGCATCTCATATCTCTTTAAGGTAGTCATTTCATGCCACCTATAACATGAGCCACTAAGAAGAGGAAGAACATGGACCCCAATCTTGCTGCTAGTTCATCTAATCATGCGAATGACAACACTAATGCCATGGTCACTTATACACCACAACCCAAAAACAAAATTGAGCATGAATCTAGGTAGATACTAATGAGATGCCTACCCTGAGTACCATAGAAACATTCATCTATCATCCAGGACATATCCACAAGGTGTGTTGGTGTTCAAATCGACAGATTGGATTCCTAACAGATTTTGTTTATTCAACGGAGATGAATACGATTGATTTGCCAACGAACGAGGTTTCAAAAACCTCCTACAATTCTGATTCCACGGAACCAAGGCTGGTGGCCTTGTACTTTAAGACTTGTCTTCAAGGTCTTCTTAGAGGTTTCCTGTAACAGATAACTGATAACTTCGATT
This sequence comes from Thuja plicata, assembly GCA_018584345.1. NCBI lineage: Eukaryota > Viridiplantae > Streptophyta > Pinopsida > Cupressales > Cupressaceae > Thuja > Thuja plicata. The sequence continues at coordinate 1,043,289 of MU228411.1, read as the reverse complement.
CCTGCTTCTCAATATGTTAATAAGATCACAAAATTGAAAATATATTTGTTAATGACATATAATGTATTTAATATTGTTTGATGTGATTGAAATATGAACTAAATTAGATGAAATAAAAGAATAATTTGAAAACTTGAAACAATGAAACCTAATACCAAATTCAAATAACGAGAAAGACCAGTGCTTTATTCCAATAAGGGGCAATAGAGTTGATTATTCTTCAATCCTATGTTCAACTTCAAAGACAGCTTCAAAAATGAAAGCGTATCACCTCAAAGGCGTTGTAATATGCATGTATAACTTAAAAAGTTTAAGAATATTTCAATTGAATGCTATTCCTCAAATGATGGACTAATTGATCATAATATTAATCA
>MU228411.1:1000789-1022806 GCA_018584345.1 Thuja plicata | reverse complement strand
TCCTGTGAAGTCATCAAAAGCACTAGGGCCAAAGCACTCCAAAAGGAGTGTGCACAATTCTGTCCATGTTGGGTCTACATTAGCCTTGATGTACCAACGGAACCATTGAAGAGCTTCATGTTCCAAAAGAAAAGATGCAAGCGGAACTTTATTGTTATCCAAAGTATTATGCAAGCTAAAATACTGCTCTGCCCTATAAATCCATCCAGTCAGATCAGTACCATCGAAGTGTGGAAAATAAAGCTTCGGTCCACGGAAATTATCAGAAGAGAACCCAGCGTCTCTAGAATGGTTTCGGTTCATGGCTGAATGCTGAAGGTTGAGACTGAGAATTTTTTCATCCAGATCTTGAAGTTTTGTTTTGAGGGATGCAATTTCCTCTTCCATGATTTTTTCTCCTATACGTGTAACAACCATAAAGCAGTTTTTTTTTTTTAACACAATCGACTTAGGAAAATTCACTCAAATACAGAACAACAGAAAAGAGTTATTGCAATAATAAGAGATATTAGAATTGAAAGGAACCTAAAGGCCATGACATAAAAAAATTTAATGTAATTTCCACCCAGCAAGCCCAAGAAAGTGCTCTGATACCAGATGAGATGAACCTCCTTACAGAAATATGGTGAGAATGCACGAAATAACAGAATATAGAGCAATAGCAGAACTCAGAATGAATCTATTGATCGCGGGCCACTTCAAGGGGGTAACCTCCTTTGAGCAAGCTCAATACAATAAATTCGTCTGTATCCATCAAAATCCTCAACCTACTCTTATATGCTAAGTACGATCTAGAAAAGTAATACTACCTGTGCATGTGGGATAATAAAATATACTCACGGGATGACTTACAAAGAATATGCATCCGACAACACTACACTAACAAAATAAATAGAAGGAACACACAGGTTCTTAAAACCCTCTAGGGACATCATATCAACACAATTACCAAGGTCTTATGAATCAAACAAATTCTATATCAGTCTTACATTAACAACAAAGGCCTCATGCTTTGAATGTGCCACAACACATGTTTACCCCTTTGGGTGAACCCATAAATGTCATCTTTCACAAGTTGGTCCAAGCTAACCAAGTTGTGTACCCAAAAATGTAGCCATTTGATGACTCAACACCTAAGCATGCCTGGTATAAAGACAATGAGTACTGTGAGTACCACCATGTTAAGGGACACACCACCCTCAAATGCATGAAGCTAAAACACTATATTCAGGATCTCATTTACCGCAAGGAGATAAAAGTGGACTCTCCTACCCAACCATCACCAAATGCGGGCTTTAAAATCTATCAAAATGCATTCCCTAAACACACTTCAGGTACAGACTAAGGCAATCCTACTCAGTCCTCTGACCAAGGAAAGGGTAAACAAGGAGAAAACGTTGACAGAAAAGATAATACCAATGCATATAACAACTACGATAATCTCATTGGCTACATATCCCAAGTCCAGTCCTCTGTCAATGTCATCCATGTCAAGGGTGTTGATAACCAATGCACAGTCACCACTCATAGAGGAAGAATAACAATTACAGGTGCCAGTCTCGCTCCATCTTCTAGTACCCATTACAACATTTTGGAACACCTAGGAAATACTCCAGCCCAAATTTCTATCCTATATCTCCTCCACACTTCACCCACCTATCAAGAGATCCTCAATAAAGCTTTGCAAGAATCCCGTGTTCCCAGCAACATCAACCTCACTGAATTCCACAACCTTTTCAGACACATGTCTGCATCTTGTGGGGTCTCCTTTAAACCAATAGACGTACCCTCAGAAGAACCTGATCATAATCTCCCACTCTGTATTGCTGTCATGGTTAAATATTTTTCCATCAAATGGGTCATGATAGATAATGGTTTGACCCTAAATCTGTGTACTCTCAAATTCATAAAACAATTGGGTTGCACTGAAGCTGATATAATAAATGAGTTTATAACAATCAAAGCCTATGACAATCTGGAGCGTACTTCTGAAGGCACCAATTCACTTCCCATTCAAGTGGGCCTTGTTATCCAGAATATAGTAACACCCAAAAAATGGCATCTTGCAACCCAAACCAATTTTGTTGCATTTCTCATTCTTCTAAATCATTAAAGTCCTATTATACTAGGCAGTTTTGAGTTTTGACTGACTCTACTCAACCTGAGTGTCAAATACAGAAAATCCTAAATTTGCATTAATCATACATTGTATTTAATTCCTAAACATCAATTGGCTAAACAAACCTTATGATTGAATTAATTTAATTATAAATTCCTAGCACTTTAATTAAATTAAATTCACCCCTTTTAGCTAAAACACATAAAAAGGAATTAAATAATATTTAATTATTAAATAAATATCCTCATTTCAATAATTGAATTTAAATATTCAAATAATTGAGAAAAACAAATTTATGAGGTCACATTCTATTTAATTAATTAAATATCTCTCAAAAATCTTCTCTTCAGTTTAGAAATAGAAGTTTTGAATTAACTATGCTTTAAAGAGAAAGAAAACAGTTAAAATCATAAATAAAATAGTTAAAATCAAAGAAAGAAAATAGTTAAAGCAAAGGGAAAACAATTTATTGTTTTCTTTTAAAGAAAGCTTTCTAATTTGAACTGGCTTTTCTATCTATTTTATTTCAAAAAGGAAACTTTCTATTCTGATCACCTCTGAGTCTATAAAAGAACTCCCATTCCTAATTCAAAACCCGAGTCATTTTTTATGCATTGTTAGAACAAAGAATTGCTGCTTCATTTTAGTTGATAATCTCATTTACATTTAGCTATCATTTTCAATAGATTAATGTCAATTTCTTAGATTAATTGCATTGCAATCATGTCTTAGTTTAATTTCATTTAGATTAATCTTGCATCTTTCAATTCTTAGATTAATCTTGCATCACATTCATGGAGAAAAATCCTTCATTCTTAGGTTGGTCTATGGTTGTGAGACTCTCGTTCTGAGAGCTATTTCAAAATCCCATCTAGATAGAAGGCAACAGGTCGAATCCTACAGGTATGCAGGATGAATAACTCATATTCACTTCTGTATGTGGCTGATGAACAAGGACTATGTTGGAGTGTATGGTTGAATAGTAAGGCCAATTTTACCACATACATATCTGGCGCCCACCACGGGGCTCAAAATTTTACGTTTTGGCCTCTTTTTTTACACTTTTAATCAATTCTGGTTTTCGTCAGTACGGCTCAATAATGAGAATTCACGTGAAATTTATCGCATAACCATGCAAAGTTTTGCAAGTATATGCATTTCTTCACATGATACACTGGGATTCTTCGTGTGGACCGTGATACTTCTTTGCATGACATTTGTTTCAAGTGACTTTTAAATTGCAATTTTTGATCTTTGTTTTTGATATTTTTCTGATGACTAATATTTGTTGTTTGTTGTTGGCTGTGTTTTTCTAGTTTCTATCTTTGAAAGATCTTAACGGTGGTTTGCAGGACGCTGAGATGAAGAAAGGAATTAAAAAATACTGACGTATTTACTATAGGATGCTTGTCGAAGACATACGTGTTTCTACAAAACTCTCATGTCTATTTTTAAGTAGTTAGAACACACTTCGGTTGGTGCATAAAATGAATCATTGTCTTGCATGATTGAAGTGTTTTCTAGATTGTAATTTGAAGAACTACATGAACATATCCTCTCCCCTCGCCTTTATGGATCTTGGGTTTCTTCTAGAGTGACTACCTCCCAAGAGCTTTAGCAGAGCCAGTGAGAGTGGATGCCCAATCGGTAACAGGCTAAATCCAAGCCCTTCCAAACCGGTATATAAAAAATGACATTGTGATTAATCTCACAATGGACAGGTGTGAATTTTTTGTGGCAATCAAAATCTCCTCCAGTACCCTAGTGGTGCATTAAAGTCCCTTCATTTTTAAGGTGAAATCCTTGCTTTGAAAGGATTGGGACAGCCCCCTTAATTGGGAAAATTACTTGATCACAACCACCTAAACAGATGTCCTTACTACAAACTATTGTTCTAGTTTCCAAAAACCCTCTATATATTGGCGTGGAAAGTCAGAAACTGACTAAGATGCCCCACATTTTTATGGCTCTTAGTAGAGACAACAGCCCTTTGGGAAGCCATTCCTTTGGGTTTCGAAGCTTGGTGTGCCTGAGAAGTGAGTGCATATGTAAGGAGGATCCTGTGCCTCCAAGCTTCTAAGTTGTCTGCTAAGAGTAGGTGTAGCTAAACTTTGGTTCAAGTGGGGATTCAACAAATACTGCCCTGGCTATCCTAGGATTGTAATGTGTCTATTCTAGTACTACAAATGTTCTGCTTAATGTGTTTTGCATGGGTGTATCACTTAAACAATCAAAACAAGCGTCAAATCACACAAAATGTCAAAATTGAACATGTCCAAAACAATCTACAATCTGAATTATTTGTCAGAAAACATCATGGTTTTGTCTTGAAAAATGCAATCTAGTCTTAACTGTCTAGTTGTATACAATTTTTCGCTTTCACTACCTAGTTTCGCATGACATTCTGCCATCTTCGCATCATTATCTGAGAAACTTCGTGTGACACTCTTGTAATCATCATGTGACATTTTGCAATATTTCTATTATTCTTTTCACCAGTCTATCATTTTTTTCACCAATCTGTCATCAAACTTCACGTGGGACTATAGAGTTTCGTGTGCACATGTGAGAAATTCCACATGAAAAAGTACTTCTTCATGTGAGTCTGAAACATTTTTTATCAAAATAGCAAGCAATTTCCCATCTGTGAGGCATACCTCTATTAAATTTGGTCTCTAATCTGGGTCTATTTACCTACCTTCTATCTTCACATAGTCAAAAACTTAGTTTCTTGGGTTGAGGATTACGTGATTCTTGCTTAAACTGGTCTCATCTCATATCTTTTGGTTTTTTTCTACTGTGTCTTCATGCCTTGTGTCGCAATAGTCATCTCTTGGCTGTTCTAGCCTCATCTTCGATAATTTTCACCAAGGATACTTCACCTTTTGGCACTTTCTGTGCATTTACTTTGAGACAGTTTCAAGTTTGGTCCTAGTTCACATCCCTTGTACAATCTTTGTCTATGACTGTTACAACTTGAAGTGGCAAAACATGTTAGAATAGGAATAACCCTATTGTCCCAAGAACACCTGCATGCAAACCTATCACATGGAAGAAGCAAAGTACATAAGACAGGAAAAACTATGGAGGCCAAAAAGTCAGAGGAGACATCATATGCACAAGAAAACAATATATTAACAATATGTTTCAAGATGTTACAATGAGATGTGAAAACTCCTTATGAAAAACAAAGAGGTGAATCCTTATAAAAGGAATCACAAAACCCTAAAGGTGAAAAACCCTAAAGAATAATAAGATGCCTAAGTTTAACTTAAGCATAGAGTATAATAGACTAATAATTAAATAAATTAATTATTAGCTATAATATGACTACTCTAACACCCCCCCCCTTAATTGTAACTTAGGGAGAAGCTAAACAGCTAAGGACTAAAGGATGCATGAAAACAAAATGCATGAAAGGAACTATGGGTCCTGACAACTAGGCCTGATCAAGTACCCAAGTACAAGAAATAAACTAGATGAAGGAAACTAAGGCTCCAATCTAGGGAAAGTCCCAAAGAAAGGAACAAGAAAGAGCAAGAAGCATCTCCGAAGCATGAAGCTACAAACACTATTAGAAGTAATTGCTGGAACCCCCACTAAAATGATGCATGACCAAGTAGAGAAGACAAAGTCTGAAGAGCTGATCAAACGAAGAGGTGACCTCCAAAAGTAGGAATGAATGAGTGTCTATATAGTAGATGGTCCATCTCACCAGAATGCATAGGTTCCTAGGCACTGCATCCGCCTAGTACATAGGAACAAAAATAGAATACGTAGATCACTCAACTAAACCAAGGAAGCAATAGAGCCAATAGGTGAACCCCCCCATAATGCTGAATAGGGAGAGGTGATAGGAACACTGAAATGTAATGCTAGAAACATCTGCAGAAAGAAGAATCAGGAACACCAACAGTGCAATAGAAGTACAAGCACAAGATAAAGGGTGGTGTCACAGACACACAGCATGGGCTAATGTCATGGAAGGTACGCTCACTTGACAAAGGTGGATGAGCACAAAAGGCAAAACATCATAATCCCCCCATGGCACTTTATAACAGAGTGCAAGTACAAACAAACACAACTAGGTGTTCAAAATCCCAGATATGCAAAAGTAGGCACTTTATCTTAGTGCATTTACAAAAAATAAAATGCTACAAAAGAGAAGAATACTATGCTTAGAAGTTAGAAAGAAGAGTGAGCTAGAAGAGCAGAAGAAGAGATCCTAGGACCTGTAGAACCCAAGTAATCCACTAGAGTATTAAAGAGAAAAAAACTCAAAGGAGAGATAACCTAGAGAAGAATCTAGAAAAAAGACCCCTGCAATTGAAAAGCTCACTAAACTAGCTTTCTGATGATATCTGGTTTGCCAAAAATAGAGTTCAGATGAGCAAGATATGGCTCCCAAAAGGAAAAACCAAACATTAGACTTTGAGAGAACAAAACACTATCAAAATGGCAGAACCCAAAACCCCAACCTCCATCATCAGAAAGAGCTCAGAAAGAGCTTTTTGACGATATAAGGAAGTCAGAAAAATACCTTTGTATGCTCCAGATAGAGCGAAAATAGTGAGGGAGGGTCAAAAAGCTCCAAACATTTCTCAAAAACTACCCACTAAGCAGTAAAAACCACCTATGTAGAAAAAAAACCACCTTTGTATCTTCAGCACTCAAATCTTAGCGTCTCATGCCTTGAAAAGTGTGCCAGTTCATAAAGCCCTCTTTCCATAAAAAAATTCTCCCAGATGCCCCGAAGGCCAAATAGGTCGTGTTTTATAATGATTCTTTGGTTTTTGGGCCTTTCGGACGCAACCGTGAGGTCAGTTTTTTCCCAAAGTGCACCAAAAAAAATGAGACTCCCCAGATCCAATAAAAACAACAGAAAAAAGTAGAAAAAAGGATGCTTGATCCACAGCTTCAAAAGAACTCAAACATGCAGCAACAGAATGGCTCTGATACCATGTTAGAATAGGAATAACCCTATTCTCCCAAGAACACCTGCATGCAAACCTGTCACATGGAAGAAGAAAAGTACAAAAGACAGGAAAAACTATGGACACCAAAAAGCTAGAGGAGACATCATATGCACAAGAAAACAATATATTAACAATATGTTTCAAGATGTTACAATGAGATGTGAAAACTCCTTATGAAAAAGAAAGAGGTGAATCCTTATAAAAGGAATCACGAAACCCTAAAGGCGAAAAACCCTAAAAATAATAAGATGCCAAAGTTTAACTTAAGCGTAGAGTATAATAGACTAATAATTAAATAAATTAATTATTAGCTATAATATGACTACTCTAACAAAAAATTCCTTTCAATCAATCAAGACAAATATGTACTTTCCACACCATTGCCAGTCACATCTAGCGAGGAATCATCTCAATCTCCCTCTCTGGTACTTCAACCTTACATAAAATGGTCATTTCTAGTGGATTTTAGTCAGGTTCAAAATCCTTTCTTCCAAGAGGAACCAACTTCTGAAAACACTCAACTTTCTCATACAAAGTCTTTACACTTTGAAAACTTGCATTCTAGAAAGATAGTAGATCATGACCAATTAGGTGAACATAGCAGAAATGATCTCTCCAAAACCAGGGGTAAATACACTTTTCAAGACCCTCCCCCTGATGAAGAGAAAGAAATAACCCAAGGGGATATCTTAGATGCTTGCAATAATAAAAATTTCATGAGAATGATGGCAGTCATAATGAAAGAAGAGAAGGAGAAATACCTTCTCGAATTAGCCATCCAAGGTGCCAAACTTCCCTTTGATTACAAGGTAGAGAAAATTGTTGAGAAAGAGGAAGAAACTGAAAAGTCCCGCTTGCAAAAACAAATGCAAGACATGCAAGAGAAACTCCTTCAACTCATAAAGGAAAAAGACAAACCTACCACTCAATTCACACTGGAAAGTATTTGTCCATTCCCGTTTGATAAGAGTCTATGTATGCCTCCTTTTCCCAAAGGAGTTGAACTTCCCAAATACAATTAATAATTTGGTATCTCTGATCCCCAAGATCATTTGAGAGAGTTTGGTGCCCTCTCTATGGAGTTTATGCATGATACTACCTACCTCATGCGACTCTTCCCACGTAGTTTGGGAGGGTCGACTATGGAATGGTTCTCTAGATTACCAACTGTTATCAAAACTTTTGATGAAATTGCCAATTTATTTCTACAACACTATTCTCACAACATCTAACATCCAGTTCACATCCGAGATCTTTGCAACTTGAAACAGAATCATGGGGGATCCTTCTTGACATTTCTCCAAAGATGGAGATAGCTTTATACACAAAATACCAAAATCCAAAAATTTGGACATCTTTCTAGACAATCTTCTTCCCAACTTTGGGTATCAAGTAAAGCTGCAAGGTCCTCTAACCTTCGATGACATGATTAAGCAAGTTGTGAGAATTGAGACATTTATGATCAAGAAAAGAGAATTGACCTTACACAAGGAAAATAAACAAGGGTCTTCCTCTTCAAGCAAAGATAAACCCAAATTTCCAAACAAGAACCAGAATGTTGTGAATGATGGAGTTATAGACAATGTGACTCCCAAGCCTTCAAAGGCTACCTTTAATCTCACTACCCCAATGCAAGTGGCCAAAGCCACTAAACAGGCTGCGACAGAATCCAAACCGAGTACTTCATGATTCTCTGGATCAAAACCTTGGGCACCTAGACCCAAGTGTGAGTTCACTCCTTTGGGAGAATCTCTTGATATGGTTTACAAGACTCTCTTGGACAACCATTTACTTACTCCACTAGATAATTCACAACCTTATGATCCACAACTACGACCCTCTTGGTGGAATAAATCCGCTTATTGTAAATTTCACCCAAAAAAAGGTCATAAAAAAGCTACTTGTCTTAAATGGCAGTATAAAATCCAAGATCTTATCGATAGTGAGGTTATTGCTATGGGAAGTCACAACAATAACTCAAACCACCAAGCTTTTAAAGATCCATTTCCTCCTCATGGGAAAGGTGAGTCATCTAAAGGAAAAAATGTTGATGCCAAGGTTAGTTATACATACACCAATAACGACAATGTCATTAATATGGTTGAACTTATTGATACTGAATATTGTAATGTTGTCATTCTCAAGGGAAGGGAAGATACTCTCAAGCCCAAAATTCCTTTCATTTTACAAGGGTCTACCCCTCAGTCCTCTAAAAAAGAACAGTCTCAAGTTAGTGCAAATGTTTTTACTCGATCTCATGCTAAAATCATCATCAAAGGCCCTGAGCCTTTTGCATCTACACCAACACAACCTGCAGACAAAACTACTGTTGGCTCTACCAATAAGAATCCAAAATTGGGTTCCTCATCTAATGCTACCAATTACAGCATTCTAGAACAATTACAGTGCACTAATACTTAGATCACCATCTTCGAGCTACTAAAAATCTCCCCTTCTCACAGGTAGATCCTTGACAAAGCCCTCACTGAGGCAAATGTCCCAAAATATCTTGATCTCAACTGGTTTCAATCCATGGTAGGTCACTTGACCTCCTCCCATTAATTGTCTTTCTCTAAGGAAGACGACCATTCTTTGAGTCACTCGCATATTAACCCCTTGCACATTAAAGTCATGATTGGTCCAAAGCATGTTTGTTGTGTTCTCATAGACAATGGCGTTGGCCTCAATATTTTCTCTACTAGCTTCCTTACTGAGTTAGGCTATGGCGAAGACTACATAGATGCTCACAAAAAGATTACTATTAAAGCATATGATGAAGAAGAAAAGAAATCTAAGGGGCTAGTTGTGTTGCTCATCAGAGTTGTTCCTATTGAAATAGATGTTATCTGTCAAGTGCTTGACATTCCTTTAGCATAAAATATTCTACTAGGAAGGACATGGATCCATGAAATGCAGGTTGTCCCTTCAACATACCATCAATGCATTAAATTCCCATTCCAAGGGTCTGAAGTGACTATACCTGATAATACACGCTATGATTGCAACACACTCACAAAATCTGCTGACATCTTTGTGCCCACCAATAGAGAGTCCATTGAGCTCTTTGAGACTAAACTAAAATAAATGGAAAAGGGTCTGACACTCAAGGAAACTTACATAGGAGGGTATCATATTGAACCAGTGTTATTTGTTACATCTCTACCTTTGTCTCCACATTCTTTCGGGAGACCTTCTGAAAGGACTAAACCTTCTACAGTTCCTCCTCTAACAAAATATGGTGGTACCTTTGTACAAGCCATAGTACCATTAGAAGAAGAAGCTAAAAATAGGGCTATCAAAGCCTGGATCTATAAAGGAGAAGACACTTCTGAACAAACCACTCCACCTTATGACATAAATCCTAAACAGTATGGTAAAGGTCTAACTATCATGCAACACTTTGGGTATAAAGGAACTGGTCCTATAGGTGTGAACCATAAGGGATTGATTGCACTACTTGAAGCTATTGGTCACCAAACACGTGAATCTACAGGTATAGGCTTCAATAATCTCACATTTCAACTAGGAATAAACCAATTTGTACCTCGCATAGATCAACAACCAACACCTAAAGAGACATCTACAACTGAAGAGTCTAAAGACAACTCAGACAAAGACTACTTCCCTTGTCCCATTCTTCTAGATTTGGCAACATTCTTTGCTGAGCCAGATGACTTTATACCATGTGTCAGTACAGTCATGACTGACAATGATTCTAATAAAACCACTCCACTTTCTCCACTAAACTACGAGTGGTGGAAAGTAATGCACATTGTCAATTCAGGTCATCAGGGTGATTTGTACATATGCACACACTTTCAAGAGTAGTTTGAATAGGAATCCCTGCCACTCCTCACTACACCAAAACCAAAGGATGCTACAAGCATTGATGAAGAACATATGTCACACGATGCTTATCTCACCATAGAAGAAGTTTTAGGTAGAACCCACCCAAATTGGGGGTAGAGGGTTGATTTTACTCATGTTCTTAATATGATGCCTAATGATGAAATAGAATCTCATGAATAAGAGTTTGACAGCATGTCATATGCCACCTCTGATAGAGATATAGATACAATTCACACACATGAAAACCTTCTCGACATAGGTGAAGGGTCTAGTGTCAAGTTAAACGAGTCTGACTCCATAGATGTTAACATGTCATCTACTACGGTCACTAGGAATCAAAGGAATTCAACTACACCTTTGGATGAGATCACTCTGGGTCTTGACTTTCTCATCCATGCTTTCAATTATTATACCATGAATGCACTTGAACCCATCACTTCTCTTTCACTCTGCCATCCTGAGCTTATATACTGTAACTCTCCCTCTCCATCTAATGAAGTCCTTATGTTCCAGAATGATTACGCTCTTTCTTATTACCTCCATGCTATTAAACCTGTAACTTCCTCCACTAGTGAAGAAAGTTTCAACATGACTGAGGCTGATATCAAGTATCTTAGTCACAAAATCAAAAGAAGAAAAAATAGGCTCTCTAATGGTGAAAACCACATTGTGGCAGTGTCAGAGCCTAAAAAAGTCAAAATAAAGGACATATCCAAGGGTGAAAACCTCTCTGAGGTGCTTGAGGATGACATACTTGATACACTTCCAAGTCATTTCCAGGAACGATCATCTGTGCTAATTGAGCCCACTCAAATAGTCAACTTGGGAATAGAAGATGAGCCTCAGATCATTCATTTGGCACAATCATTATCAGAGACAAAAAGGGAGGAATTTATTATGTTCTTCCGGAGTAAAAAGATAAACTTTGCATGGAAATATTCAGATATGCCAGGGTTAGACCCTAATCTAATCATGCACCACTTGTCCATTTCACCAGGCGTCAAGCCTGTCAAATAAAAGCTTTAGAAAATGCGTCCACATGTGGCTCTACTTGTCAAGGTTGAATTAGAGAAACTTCTTAAGGAAGTGTTTATCAGAGCAATTGACTATGCAGAATGGATCTCTAACATTGTTCCAGTATCAAAACATGATAAATCTATTCGGGTATGCACAGACTTCAGAGATTTGAATAAGGCATGTCCTAAGGATGACTTTCCATTGCCCAATATTGATATTATTGTAGATATGACGGCATGATATGAAATGTACTCACTAATGGATGGTTTCTTTAGCTACAATCAAATAAAGATTGTGCTAGAGGTCCAAGAGAAAACTGCTTTCACATGTGCATGGGGCACTTTCTATTGGAATGTCATGCCCTTTGGGCTCAAAAATGTTAGTGCTACATATCAGAGAGCTATCACCACCATATCTCATGACATGATGCACAAAACAATGGAGGATTATGTTGATGACACTCTACCTAAGATCATGCAATGAGAGAAACATCTTGTGGATCTAGGTCCTATGCTAGATCACATGGAATAGTTTAGTCTAAGGCTCAATCCTAAGAAATATGCATTTGGCGTAACATCTGGAAAATGTCTTGGTTATATTATCTCTACAAAAGGCATCAAGGTGGATCCTACAAAATTTCAAGCTATCATGGAAATGCCACCACCAAAGAATATCAGACAAATGAGAGGACTTCAAGGCCAACTACAGTCTATCCAGTACTTTATCTCACAACTGGCAGACAAGTCACAGCCATTCACGAAGATTTTACACAAAGGAGTGACTTACCAATGGAACAAGGAATGTGATGAAGGGTTCACACAAATCAAACAGTATCTTGCAAACCCGCCAATCTTGATGCCTCCTATTCATGGGAAGCCTCTTATACTTTACATCTCTGCTACAAATATATCATTTGGTATCCTATTGGCTCAAGAAGATCAGCACAACAAAGAAAGGGCTATCTATTACATTAGTAGAACTTTGGTCTCATATGAAACAAAATATTTTTCTATAGAGAAGGCTTGCCTTGCAGTAGTATTTGCTTCACAAAAACTATGGCACTACATGCTAGCTCATACTATATGCCTTATTGCTAAAATTGATCCTCTAAAATATTTTCTCAGTAAAGCTACCATCATAGGTAGAATAGCTAAATGGGTCATGCTTCTCAGTGAATTTGACATTGAATACATAGAGATAAAATCCATAAAGGGGTAAGTGATGGCAGATCATTTGGCGGAAGCAACTCTAGTAGATCATCAACCATTGCACACCGAATTTCTAAATGATTCCATATTACTTCTTACACATCGGTCCTAGACTATGTTCTTTGATGGTTCATTTACCCAATAGGGGTCAGGTGCTAGGATACTATTCATTACACCTCAAAGGTACTCTTTACCAAAAGCATATAAGATGTTGTTTCCTTGTACAAACAACATCGCTAAGTATGAAGCCTTAATCAATGGTATGAAGTGTTAGAATAGTCCCAAAGGATAACTAGGAGGGGGGGCATGAATTAGTTATCAGTTAATTTAATTATTTTCTTTTATTAACTCTAGAAAACAATAAAGTAAATGCACATTCAGATAACACAATAGAAAACACCAAAATTTGGTTACGGGGAAACCAAATGGTAAACAACCCAGTGGGAATTAGCACCCACAATGAACTATACTTGTTTATAATAATCCCTGTTAGAAGATCTTGCACCCCTATTAGGATTTTTTCTTTACAATGCAATAAGTATAGTGACCTGTTTAAGGGTCTAACCCTATTAGGAGTCTTTTACAAGTAACCCTATTAAGGGTGAGGACTCACTATCCAAAAGCTCACTACTTCAATGGTGAAGGCTAAAACCTTCTGTAGAATAGATATACACTATATCAGAAGATGAACTATAGAGTAGACTTGCTGTCTTGATCAGCTCCAATGTATTGTAATCTTCCACTGCTTCTTCACATAGATCCTTGATGAATAAAACACAACTGATATTTTGCTCTCTACTTTTTCTATTACTTATCTTATCATTCACACTTAGCATTCACAAATGAACTACTATAAGTATCTTCCTCAAAGTATGAAATCATGGGACCTATTAGGAAACTCTTCATAACATCTTTGTCAGCTAAACTAATCATGCAAGCATAATTACAACCGCATAATATAAACTAAATAGACGAGATGCTTCACAAAGTCGGCTTCACCAAATTAACTCTAACATTGTAATCTTGTTAAAATATGTTTGGCGCCTTTAGATAAATATCTTCAAATCATAACTAATCTTGAATACAAACACATATATCCTAAAGATAAGTACAACTCAAGAACCAATGCAAATACGTCGACTCTGTATAGATAAACTCTAGAAACTGTAACTGCCACTAACAGAATTACACAACACAACTGAAACATCAAATCTGATTATGCATGTATGAACAGAGCATCAACAAAATTTCTACAACATGAAAATAACCATACAAGGGTTAATATCATCATTCTGATAAGTACATGCATAACACTCCTGTATATTATATGTTTTCATCAATGACAAACATACAATCAACTAGCTGCCAGAAGTAAATCTCCAACAATCTCCTCCCTTGACATTGATGACAACATATGATATTAAAAACATCATCAACACATGGTGTCCTCTTTCTTTTTTCCAATCTTCTCAATATCTTCATCAAAGATTCCTCTACACTGCTCTAGCTCTTCCATCTATGTTTTAAAGTTACATGATTATATACTCCCCCAGAGTATATGCTCCCCCTTACTACATACTCCCCCTTTGACATCAATGGAAAAGGGTGCCATAAACTATTAGGAACAAGTACTAAAATAGAAATAGAGTAGTCAACCATTCATCAGTCACCATGGACTGATGTACTTTCTGCTTTATCTAATCAGACTCAGGATAGGGAATTACTCCCAAATTCTCCCTGAGATACTCAAAAGTATCTTTTGATAAAGGCTTTTTTGAAAATATCTACCAACTTTTCTTTAGTGCTTAGATAGTCCAATTTTACTTCATTATCTGCAACTTTTTCTATAAGAAAATGGTATTTGATCTCAATGTGTTTTGTCTTTGCGTGCATCACAGGTTTTTTGGACATGTTGATAGTGTTGGTGTTATCACAGTGAATAACAATAGGATAATCAACCTGAATACAAAAATCTTTAACCATCTACTTGATCCAAACCATTGTTGAACAATTCAATGCTGCTGCAACATATTCAGCTTCTGTTGTTGACTGAGAGATACAATTCATCTTCTTTCTTACCCAAGAAACTAACCTATCTCCAAGAAATACTGCTCCTCCAGAAGTACTCTTCCTTTCATCGATTCAACCTGCCCAATCTGCATCTATATATACATAAATTTTTACATTCTCTGATTTAGGATACCATAAACCATAGTCTGTAGTTCCCTTTAGATATCTGAATATTCTCTTTATTCCCATTAGGTGATTCTCCTTAGGTTCAGTTGCAAATATACCAACAATGCCAACTGCATTAGATATGTCTGGTCTAGATTGAGTAAGATATATAAGTTTTCCAATCATAGACTTGTACAACATCTTGTCAACTATTGTGGAATCATCCTCTTTAGAAAGCTTGCTTCCTATTATCATAGGAGTGCATACTGGCTTATAGACTTCCATCTTGAAATTCTTCAATATTTCCTTCACATATTTGGACTGGTTTATGAATATTTCTTTATCTGTCTGCTTTACATTCAATCCAAAAAAATATTTTATAGGACCAATCATGCTCATTTCAAATTCATTCTACTTTTCTTTTGCAATTTCTGCACTAAGCTTGTCATTACCTCCAAAGATAATGTCATCAAAAAATATGGCAACAAGTAATAATCCATCAGGTGTCTCTCTTATGAATAAGTTGCAATCTACTGGTCCTTTCTTGAATCCAATCTTGGTAAGATAACCATCTATTCTCTCATACCAAGCTCTTGGGGCTTGGTTAAGTACATAGAGTTCTTTCTTCAATCTGCATACCATGTCTGGTTTATCTGATAGATTAAATCCTTTAGTCTGTTCTATGTAGACTTCTTCCTTCAAGTCACCATTCAAAAAATCTGATTGACATCCATTTGATATACTTTAAAATCTTTGAATGTTGCATAAGCCAAAAATAACTTAATGGTTTCTAGTTTGCTCATAGGGTCAAATGTGTCATTGTAATCTATTCCTTTGCTCTGTGCATATCCTTTACACACTAATCTTGCTTTGTTTCTGACCAGTGTACCATCTTCATTAATCTTATTCCTGAATATCCACTTTGTTCCAATCACATTTTTGTCACTAGGTCTAGGAACCAATTCCCATGTATCATTTTTTATTATTTGATCTAATTCTTCTTCCATTGCTTTCTTCCAATCAGAATCCTTGCAAGAATCTTCAACACTTAAAGGTTTAATCTATGAAAGTAAACATACTTCTTCATCCACTGTTAAACTTTTTTCTTTAGATCTAGTCAAAAAATTGCTGCTTTGATCTCCAATGATATCATCTTTTGAATGGTACCTATATGTGAATTTTGAAACTTTAGGTGTGATATCCTCCTCTGTAATCTGTGATTCTTCTTTTCTTGATTTAGGGTCATTGCATGATACATCAATACAATCAAACATTTCTTCTATAACAGTTTCCTTGTTGCTAGGCCTAGGTTCATCTTCAATCATAGGTGCATATTCATAGTAGCTTTCTTGAACAATGAACTTCTCATCAATATTTACATGAGTAATTTCAATTATCTTCTTTAATCTTAAATTCAAACATCTATACGCTTTTATTTTAGTAGAATAACCAAGGAAAATACCTTCATCACTTCTAGCATCAATCTTACCAACACCATAATCTCTCTTGATGTAGCACTTGCTACCAAAGATTCTGAAGTATTTTATTGTAGGTACATTACCAAACCAAAGTTCATAAGGTGTCTTATTTGTGCCTGGTCTTAGTTGTGTTTAGTTGATAGTATAGACTGTTGTGTTGACCACATCTCTCCAATAGGTGTGCGCAACTTTTCCTTCAATCATCATAGCGCACATTGTATCAAGTATGATCTTGTTCCTTCTTTCTGCAATCCCATTTTGCTGAGGGGTTCTAGGTGCACTCAACTGTCTTTTGATTCCATGTTCTTCAGAGTATTCATAAAACTGGTCAAAGGTGAATTCTCCTCCTCTATCTGATCTCAAAAATGTTAGATTTAATCCAGATTAATTTTCAACTTTAGCTTTGAATATTTTGAATTTCTCAAAGGCTTCAGACTTCTCTTTTAAGAACGCAACCCATATCATCCTTGAAAAGTTATCAAAAAAAAAATGAAATACCTTTCTCCATTGTATGATCTAGTTTGAGTAGGACCACATAAATCTGTATGCACTAGGTCTAACTTGTTCTCAGCTGAGTTCTGCTTGCTTCTAAAAGAGCTCCTTACATGCTTTGTCATAACACATTCCTTACACATTGTGTCAACTGATCTTGCAATACTTGGAAGGTCTCTAACTACCTTGACATTTCTTATCTTTACTATATTGTCAAAATTGATATGACAGAGTCTCTTGTGCCATAACCAACTGTCATCCACTTTTGCAACAAAACAACTTACATTTGAATTGAGACAAAAAACATTAACTTTTGTTTTTGAGCCATATGCAATCGTGTCTCCTTCTTTTTTGTTAATAATGCATTTATTTTCTTTGAATTCCAAATGATAACCTTTGTCAAGTAGTTGTCCAATGCTTAGTAAGTTCTGATGTAATCCATCAACATATAGAACATCATCTATCTTGTTCTTTCCATCTAGGGTGATAGATCCTCTACCTATGATAGGTTTATGAGTGTTATCTCCAAATCTAACCATACCACCTTTGTACTTATCCAGATGAACAAATCTATCTTTATCACCTGTCATGTGGTGAGAGCATCCGCTATCAATGATCCAATCAGTTCTGATGTCTTCTTTGGAAATTAGGGCTAACTCCTGTGCTTCCTTTTCATCTTTAATGTCCATTTCCTCAAGAAATTTTTCCATGTCTTTAATGACAATGAATCCAATTTCATCCTCTCTTGAATATTCATCTGTTACACCTTCTTCAACATGGTATTATTCCTTTCTGTATTTAGGTTTGTAATCAGATATGAACTTCTTGACTCTTGTGGGACACTTGGATGCAAAGTGACCAATCTTGCTACATGAAAAACATTTGAATGGAAGTTGTCCTTCATACTTTCCTTTGCCTTTTGTTTCTCTTTTAGCAATCATGGCAATAATTTCTTCTAGCTCTTCATCAACTTCTTCTTTCTCATTAGAAGTGTGTAAATTTTTATTACCATGTATTGATGATTTGAAGGTTGTTTCACTTTTGGGTTCAGGCTTCAATCTTGATATCTCAAATGCAGAGATTTTACTGATCAAAGTCTCTCTCTTGAAGTATTTTGAAAATTGCATGGTTTAATCTAGAATATTGATCTTGCTCTCATAGTCTGATATCAATGTAGTCATCAGTTTGTCCATTATGTCTTTTCCTAAAATTTCTCCACCATTGTTTCTGATTCTAGATACTGCTTCATTTATCCTCTGATTATAGGCTCTGATGTTCTCTTTAGGTAACATCTCAAGGTTGTTGTATTTATTTTTCCATGTCTTCTTGCGCGCATTCTTTTCTTTGATATCTCCTTCAAACATGTCTTCTAAATACTTCCATATTATGTATTCCTTGTCTACTTTCTTGATATCAGAGAATTCACTGTCAGATAGTGCCCTTATAAGGGCTTCTTTGGAAACTGCATTAGCTGTGAATGTATCCTTTTGTTTACTAGTATCATCATCTCTTGCAAGGTATTTTAGGGAGGGAATAAAAAATTCTTGTGTGGCTATCTCAAAGATGTCAAAACCAACACACTGTAGATGTGTTATCATTTTTTCTTCCAATCCAGATAATTCTCTCCATCGAACTTAGGACTCTCTTTTCTGAAACATGCCATCTGATCTACCTTAAGCTATTAGACTTTCTATTGAAGGTACTTGGCTCTGATACCAATTTTTAGAATAGTCCCAAAGGATAACTGAGAGTGGGGGGGATAAATCAGTTATCAATTAATCTAATTATTTTCTTTTATTAACTCTAGAAAACAATAAAGTAAATGCACATTCAGATAACACAATAGACAACACCATAATTTGGTTGCAGGGAAACCAAATGGTAAAAACCCTGGTGGGAATTAGCACCCACAATGAACTATACTTGTTTATAATAATCCTTGTTAGAACATCTTGCAACCCTGTTAGGAGTTTTTCTTTACAATGTAACAAGTATAGTGACCTAGTTAAGGGTCTGACCCTATTAGCAGTCTTTTACAAGTAACCCTGTTAAGGGTGAGGACTCACTGTCCAAAAGTTCACTGCCTCAATGGTGAAGGCTACAACCTTCTGTAGAATAGATATACACTATATCTGAAGATGAATTGTAGAGTAGACCTGATGTCTTGATCAGTTCCAATGTATTGTAATCTTCCACTACTTCTTCACATAGATCCTTGATGAATGAAATGCAACTGATATTCTGCTCTGTAATTTTTCTGTTACTTATCTTATCACTCAGATTTAGCATTCACAAATGAACTACTATAAGTATCTTCCTCAAAAGTATGAGATCATGGGACCTTTTAGGAAACTCTTCATAACATCATTGTCATCTAAACTAATCATGCAAGCATAATTACAACCACGCAATATAAACTGAATAGATGTGATGCTTCACAAAGTCGACTTCAGTAAATTAACTCTAACATTGCAATCTTGTTAAAACACATTTGGCACCTTTAGAGAACTATCTTCAACTCATAACTAATCTTGAATACAAACATGCATATCCTGAAGATAAGTGCAACTCAAGAACCAATGCAAATACGTGGGCTCTATACAGATAAACTCCAGAAACTGTAACTGCCACTAACAGAATTACACAACACAACTGAAACATCAAATCTGATTCTACGTGTATGAACAAAGCATCAACAACATGTCTGCAACATGAATATAACTGCACAAGGGTTAATATCATCATTGTGATAAGTACATATAGAACACTATTGTATATTATATGTTTTCATCAATGAAAAACATATAATCAACTAGCTACCAGAAGTAAATCTCCAACATGAAGATTTCCCTTGAGTGGCGAGTGGAAAAGCTCAATGTCCTTGGAGATTCATAGTGTTGGTTGTATTTCGTGTTTTTTCTGTGCTCCTTGCCATCCTCTCTGAAAATTTTCAGGTTTTCATGCCTATACCTTGCTAAATTGTCAAACTCCTGATAAACCCTGCAAAAACCCTAAGGCCTAATGTTAAACGATGCATTTTTAAATCCTTAGCCATGCCTTTCTTTTCCTTCATTACCTTTTTCAGTCACTAAAGGCATGTGCTATATAACAAGTTAAGTCAGGTCGCTTGATCGCGTGAATCAAAATGAATATGCCAAAATATATCCCGACTTTGATTTTTCTTTGTGTCGTGAAGTCTCGTGAAAAAACAGAATATTCTCTAAGTGTAACGAGACTTAGCGATTTTCCTTCAGTCGGGTTGTCTCTTGATCTTTGTGTTATGAGCTTTTAAGTGAATAGGACCCACCCTCAGTCGGGTGATCGCATGAGGAAAAGGCAAGTCAATGAGATGTCTTCCGACCTTGCACCTTTCTTCATGTCGCTTGATCGCTGGATCAGGATAGTCAAACAGTTAAGGCTAACCTTTAGTCGCGTGGTCTTGTGATTAAAAGATGGTTAAGAGATAATAGTCACGACCATGCGACTAACAGTTTCAAGTTATGTGATTTCCCTCAGTCGAGATGTCGCCAGAATAGAAGTAATGAGTCAGACTTCCAGAATGCATAAAGTGGACAAAGTAATAAATGACATTTGTCAGAGTGCTATTGGTTGTCGTGTGATCGCTTGATAAAAGAAAAAGGATCAAGCGATAAGGAGACTTAAGTCATTATACCCTCAGTCATGAAGTCTCGTGATATTTTAAGGGTATGTGAAAATGTGAAGCGATTAAAAGACAGTCGTTCGATGAACAGATGAAGGGATTTGACGGTGGTCGCGTTATCTCATGGTAAAAGTGCCCCAGGTAAAAGGTACTCCCGACTAAGCGATTAAGGTATGTCGTGAGGTCGCTAAAAATAGAAAAGGGCACGTGCTTTCAGTAAAAGATTAAGTTAAGTGGATTTCCTGACTAAGCGACCAAAGAGATCATGTTAAAAGGTAAGAGGCTTGTCGCCTAGTCTGGAGATAAATGATGAGTTAAAGTTAACTCCCATCGACTAAGATTTTCACACAGTTGCCTGATCGCTAGAAGACTTGGGTTAAGCTGAGGTAAGGAATTACATGGTCACCAAATCTGATGATTAGACCATGGTTAAGGAGAAACATTCACGACAAAGAGACTTTATGAGGTCGCAAGGTCGCCTGATAACATAATCCGTAAAGCGGCGCCAAGTGGATGACGTGACAGAGGAAATCAAGCCGGCGGCCAATCAGACATGAGAAATTTTGATTACTGTGTACAAAAGGTAGCTGAGATGTATGACAGAAGGCGAATCACAAAGTTCCATGTCAGCTGTCTTAACCATTTGATGATGGCACCAAAATTTTAAAAGATTTAAATTCAATTTCCTGTCACCTTGAGAAACTACGGCTAGGTTTTTGAACGTTTCATGGCATATGAAATTAATTGCAGAACTGACGTTCCTGAACTTTGAGCCACATACTCTGAATCTTATGGCTATAAATAGAGAAGTGTGCATTCATTCATGTTCACTGTATTTTGAGATTTCAGAGCAAAGTTATTGTTTCAGAGCAAAAGAGATATTCTACGTTTTTGTAGAAAGAGTGAATTGTCTGGGATTTCAGTAGATTGTGATCTTAGATTTGTTTCAAAATAATTCAAACCAAGGATTCAAGTGTTAGCAAAATGAGTACAGCTATGAGCATGGCTTCAACCAGTGGAGGCAGTGGAGACGATCCAAAGG
>MU228411.1:953654-986970 GCA_018584345.1 Thuja plicata | reverse complement strand
ACAAGGTATTTTATAAGCTTGTTCAATAGAGATACATGACAAATCAGTGTCCACATCAACAAATACTGTGTTAACAGCCATCATTAAAGGTAAAACCTACCTGAGTAGTTGTGGAACTCAAAAACAAGGAAGGACCTTATCTAGTCCTTAGCAATTAGGCTTTTCTTGTCTCTGAATCAGGAGTAAAGGTTCAAGGTTCATATAGACATTTAAAGCATTGTGATTCATACAAGAAAAATCCCTAACAGGTCCGTATGTTGTCACTGTAGTGTTTGGGTCTGGCAATTATTAAATTTCTACTACTGAGGGAGAACAACTCAAAGAGCTCACCAAGTATGATCATGTATATAGTAAAGTCCTGAAAAAATTCTAAAAATTTGATAAGTCCTAAAAAAATGATCATCTTAGTGAAAACCTAGCAATAGGCACTTTGATGTATCTCCAAAAAAAATCATATATTCCAAAAATACAAAAAAAATATTAAAAATTAAAAAATATAAAAAAAAAAAGAGAAAAAGAAAGAAAAATGTGTCATTGATGAAAACCTGGCAAACAGGCGTCATGGTGGCAAAAAAATAATTTCTACCAAGAAAGTGAAAACCTGATTAATAAGTGCCTCTTGTTCCACATTTCTATATCTATCATAGCATCACTTGGCTTTATGCATTTACTTTCCTGCTTTGCTGCTTCCCTACTTACATTTTCTTTTCTGCATGCTTTTAGTTCCCATCAATACACCAACTTACATGGATTGAAACTAGTCGTACTCTAGGTACAACCCTCCTAGTCTAGGGGCACTATCCTATCACCTTTTGGGATCTACTTTGGGAAATTCACTTGTGGTTTCACTGTGTCTGCCTACTGCCGCTTAGCTTATACTAAGTTCTCTCTCCTTAAGAATCTCCCTAACATCAGTCACCAGTGGTTCTCACTACATCTGTCTACTGATGTGTAGCTAGTACTACGATCTCTTCACTTGATAATCTCTCTCGCATTAGTCACCAGTGGTTCTCACTGCATCTACCTACTATCACTGTACTATTGAGATTTCTAACATCCATTACAGTTGAAGTTGTGCTCAAACGCTCTATCTATCAATACTCGATCTTGATGAATCTTTGCTTTAGTTTGTACATAACTTTTAGTCACTTTGGTGATGCTTTGGTTCCTTTGCAAACCCTACTGACTTGAAATTGATTCGACACCATACACCTAGGGGCAATCAAATCTAGTTTGTCCTCACAACATACGTGAAGTCAGTCATTATTACTTGGGGGCATGGATCCCCAATCTAATCGCATCTTTGATTTACATTAGAGTTAGTAATCTTGTCATTTCTGAAGGACAACTCACTACTAACACAAACTGGTGTTTTTCAACACCCCAATTCAAATAGTGTTTTTCAACACTATCTTTTGACACATCTATGTTTTTTAACACACATTGGATATCTCACACGTAAACATCTATCGATAACAATCAAACACAATGCACTCACAAGAACAACGGTATTTTTCAACACCTTATACACATACCTATTCAAAAAATTTGAAATTGGCTGAGCTATGATGGAATCTTTCTTTGTATGATGTCTATTCTCATGGACTTCATTGATATTTTCTTTGTCTACTACTTGTTGGTGGTCCCGATGATCCGGCAACATCAAGTCAACAGGGTGTATGTGATAAGAGCTCCCGCACTACGGTGGGACAACCTCACATCCCTCGATCTTGTTTATTTGTACACCATGGTGAGGTTGGTACTATCCCCTTGACTGTTATTGCTCTTTTTGTTTACACATGATCAGACTCATGGTTATCTTGACTTTGAATGCCTTGATACTGGTGTACTCTTGCAACATTAACTAGAAATGATGTTTAGGTCATCTTGGCTTTGTGCCCTGGTGCTTACGTTTATTTCCTACATTTTATCTGATGAAAGTCATATTCATATCCTTATGGTTGCATTATGGCACCAGTAAGGGTTGTATCGACTTCGATGTTCCAAAAAAAAATTTCTCAATGATGATGATTTTATGATGGGTCTCACAACCATGTCCTAAAATTGCACTTTTATATTACATCTAGCATAGGATTGCATTTTCATTCTAGACTTGCATTGTGGAAGCAATTCCATGTTCACGTCATTGCATTCTCCAAGATTTGTACATTGAGTAGTTCTTCTTCAGTGTCCTGGCTTCACCACTACTACACAAGTGTTCGATCCTCGCTCTCTATCTTCAACTATATGCTCAATCCATTTTTGGGATCGAAATCAAAATTTGACACTCCTATATAGCTCAAAATTGCATTTTCAAATTTTTGGGACCGACATAATCGGACGCTTGTGCAATCAACTTTATCATGTCTCTTTCTTGTTAGAATCTTATCTAATCATTATTTCCTCAAATCTTTGACTTTTTTCCCTCAAAAGTCAACTCTAGTCAACCCTAGTCAAACTTGGTCAACCAGACCTCAAAATCACTCCAAATTGATTCTGAATCTTCCAAATTCTTCTGTAATCTATTCTAAGTTATTCTTGATCTATGATTCAACATCTATCTATGATTTCTCACTTTCAATCATCATATGACATGTCATCTTTCCATTTTGCTCCTAAGGGGGCAGGATGATTACATCATTGAATCTATTTCCAATCAATCTGATCTGAATTCAAAAGTCCTCTTTGTTATGGGCATCTCATCACTTGGGGCATGTTCATTTTTTTGTACTTCATAGTCAAAACTAGATACTCCACAATCAATAAGTGCATCTTTGTTCCTTACATCTTGTCATCTATTAGGTATCGAGGCAATCTAACCCAGATCCCTCAGGATCAAGCTTCATTTTGGAGATGGTTCTCGAAATCTCAATCTATTAAGTGTCTGAGAAATCTAACTCATACTCTTGAGGATCAAGCTTCATTCTGGAGATTATTCTCATAAACTCATCTATTGGGAATTGGGGCCTTCTAACCCTGACTCCTAAAAATCAAGCTCCATTCTGGAGATGATTCTGAATCTCTATTGACTATCTTTTGGGACAGGTATCAGGGCAATCTAATCCTGACTCCTAAAGGTTGAGCCTCATTCTGGGGATAGTCTTGTGAAAGATATCAATCTAACCAGTGTCTGGATGATCTAACCTAGATATTGGGGGACTAAGCTTCATTATGGAGATAGTCCCAAAATCTCTCTTGACTATCTTTTTAATGGATAGGTATCGGGGCATTGTAACCATGACTCCTAAAGGTTGAGCCTTGTTCTGGGGATAGTCTTTTGAAAGATATCAATCTATTAGGTATCAGGGCATTCTAACCCAGATCTCTAAGGATCAAGATTCATTATAGAGATGATTCTTGAAATCTTAATCTATTAGGTATCAAGACATTCTAACCCGGATCCCTGAGGCTCAAGCTTTGTTCTGAAGATGACCCTCAAAAACTCTATTTGACCGGTGTCTTGGCAACCTAACCTAGACTTCAGAGAGTCAAGCTCTACCCTAGAGATGGCTCTAAAATCTTCATCAATCAATCTTTACATCATCAATCTTTGAAATCTATTCTTTTGTGCTTCAGGTATCAGACTATTCTTTGAATCAATGCGCTGCTCACACATCAATTCAAAGAGGGGTGAAATATAACACCCCAAAATTGGCATCTTGCAACCCTAACCAATTTTGTTGCATTTTTCATTCTTCTGAATCATTAAAGTCCTATTGTACTAGGAAATTCTGAGTTTTGACTAACTCTACTCGACCTGAGTGTCAAATGTAGAAAATTCTAAATCTACATTAATCATACATTATATTTAATTCATAAACATCAATTGGCTAAACAAACCTTATGATTGAATTAATTTAATTATAAAGTCCTAGCACTTTAATTAAATTAAATTCACCCGTTTTATCTAAAACACATAAAAAGGAATTAAATAATATTTAATTATTAAATAAATATCCTCATTTCAATAATTGAATTTAATTATTCAAATAATTAAGAAAAACACATTTATGAGGTCATATTCTATTTAATTAATTAAATATTCTCTCAAAAATCTTCTCTTTAGTTCAGAAATAGAAGTTTTTTATTAACTGTGCTTTAAAGAGAAAGAAAATAGTTAAAATCATAAATAAAACAGTTAAAATCAAAGAAAGGAAATAGTTAAAGAAAAGGGAAAACAATTTATTGTTTTCTTTTAAAGAAAGCTTTCAAATTTGAACTAGATTTTCTATCTGTTTTATTTCAAAAAGGAAACTTTCTATTTTGATCACCTCTGAGTCTATAAAAGAACTCCCTTTCCTCATTCAAAACCACAGTCATTTTTTATGCATTGTTAGAACAAAGAATTGTTGCTTCATTTTAGTTGATAATCTCATTTACATTTAGCTATCATTTGCAATAGATTAATGTCAATTTCTTAGATTAATTGCATTGCAATCATGTCTTAGTTTAATTTCATTTAGATTAATCTTGCATCTTTCAATTGTTAGATTAATCTTGCATCACATTCATGGAGAAAAATCCTTCATTATTAGGTTGGTCTATGGTTGTGAGACTCTCATTCTGAGAGCTATTTCGAAACCCCATCTAGATAGAAGGCAACAGGTCTTATCATACAGGCATGGTGGATGAATAACTCATATTCACTTTTGTATGTGGTGGATGAACAAGGACTATGTTGAAGTGTATGGTTGAATAGAAAGGCCAATTTTACCACATACATATACACTATGTCATGTTGTTGATCTTGACCTTCCCCTCAACATCCTCCTTTGATGCCATGGATTCATTCTATGCAATTCATTCCCTCTACCTACCATCAGTGCATCAAATTCCCATACAACGGCACTGAGATCACCATCTGTGTAGATCCCAAGCCCTTCGCATACTACAATGCATTAGAAACATCCTTCCCACATTCCAATAATTATCCTGGGATTGACATTGGCACCTCTATCGCCAGTTCATCTCAAACCCACTCAGACTCAGAAACAATCCTTTCTTCCACCCTTTCCATTATCAAGATCAACAAAAAAGGTTGCGGTGAGTACAGTTTATCTGATTCCTTCATATTTTGGGCAATACCAATTGATCCACACACTCAAGGCCGCTAGCCTAATCAAAACAAGATAGAACCAAAGACAACCAAGGCGCTAAAATTTGGTCCTACCACTTTTCTCTCAAAGGGTACTTTGATTGGCTAGGAAATGACACCAAACATCAACCAGTGGCTCTATAAGGATCCACCACCCAAGGAAACAAGTCACCTCAATTAATTCAAAGGTAAGTACCCTTTGACTCACAAGATGGTGACAAAAAAATGGAACTACCAAGGAAGTGGCCTCGGTTATGAAGAGCAAGGAATGAAATATCCTATTATACCTACCTGACTAGAAAAGTGCCTAGGCCTTGGCATGGGATCTAACATGAATGGGGGCACCGACAAAAACATCTATGCCTCTTATCCTTCCTTCATAAAAATCACTAACATCGAAGATGTCCTGGAAGAGAAAGTGGTGAGATCCTACGATGATGTCTTTGGCGATGAAACCTTCCTTGGCAATTCTATCCTACACCAACTTTCCATTCTCTTCATTGACCTACCCATTCACCATCCTAAACTCATAGAATGGGACCAACAAAGTGTCGTGCACATTGACGAGTTCCAAAGTGAGGACATGCTCCTAAGCTATATGGGAGAAATTGAACAAAGCAATGACAGGGGGCAAGACTCAGCATATGTATATGTTAGTCCAAGTCTAGTAATTGTCCTTGTTTTTTATTTCTAGTGTTGCCATTATATTTTTTTGAATCTCAAAGCTGCTTAAGTCATCATGTCCCAACTCGTAGTGAAAGTGTTTAACCCTGTGGTCCATCCGTGGTTGTGGATTTAGAAAAATCATTTTCTAACATTTTTTTTGAATAGGTTTGAATAGGCTTGAACAACCTTGAACAACCTTGAACTTGGTTCATGAGTTTTCAAGAGTGTTCAAGCCGGTTCATATTTTTTTTATGAAGGAATAGCAAGTGAATAAAGTAATCACTAAAAAGGTGCCTCATGTTTGTAGTGTGTGGAATTTTGATTGTTCGAAGTTGAGAATCAGTGACTAAGCATGGAATATTTAGTTTAAGGATGAAGGTGGGAGATTAAAACAGGAACAGATGTGTTCAATGATTTTGAAAAGTGATGTGGCAAAAGAAAAGTACTATCATCATCACTCAGTTGTGGGCCCTATCTAGAAAGGATTTAAATAAAGAAAGGTATTAGTGATAGTTAAATGTGTCTGAGCTGTCAAATTTATGATGAATTTGTGCGGCATAAAAGTTTGTGCAAGTGGAATTAATTGATTGCATGCATGAACGTTCACTTCATTTTTTGAGCTTTTATTTCCTTAATGATGGGCAATTAATTATCAAATCCATGGTATTTCTTATTTAAAACCCTTCTTAGCATTCATTATTTTTGAAATGTTGTCATTGTCTGTATGCGGGTGGATTGAAGGAAAGGGGTTTTCAGAGCTCCAGTTGCAGATATTTCTATAGTGATTAAGGTAAGTCAGGCTGCAATCCCTACAGTGTTTAGATTTAAGAGCTTATGAAATTTGCAGAAGTTTCTGTGACAATTATTAGTCTGTTCTTGCAAGTATGAAGTTTGCATTTCACTTGTTTGGAAGCGTGTCTAGTCTAGTATGTGAAAATATCATTGTGACAGACATGGATTTAGAAGGATATGATGTAGAAGGAATTGCTGATAGTTTTACTGAGTGTAGAGGAAAATGTTCCTTCTCTCAAAATTTTGATTAGTGGGTTGTGCATAGCTGCTTGTTTCCCTCCTGGAGTAGTCTATCCCGAGCTTGTTCATAAGTGTATCCGCAACTATGACCTACAAACTAAATCAATTCTCAAGAAAAATGGTGAAGTCTTTATGGCTATAAACAGACGAGTTGTTGCTTTGGCCTTCCAAATTCAAGAGCAATTTTTTTCTACTTTCTCTCCTGCGCAGTCCCTTGTTAAGTTCAAACCAAATGTAGATGCAAATCGCACCTCAATAGTTAAGAATTGGTTATTAAATGCCCAGAGGGGAGGTTCCCATTTTCCCAAAAAGATCAATAGAATACATGTGCACCCATATATTAGTGATGTTATGGTGATGTTGCATAGAGTCGAAGGGTTACCTAAGGCATTTTTCTTCTTAGATTGGTTGTTCTGTTATGTTAAGATTATTTTAGTCGAAGGAAAATAGAAGTTGGATTGGGCCTAATTAATTGCAGACTCTATGAGAGAACAACTGAACAATTCCAAACTCACTAGATGTAGCTTTTTCATGTCTTCTTATCTGATGTACTGTCTAGCCTGTAGTAGGAAATGGGATGGGATGATTCATGAGCCTTGGATAGATGGAATGTGTGTTTTTGATTATTTCCCCATTATTCATAAAGATAATGTAATTTAGAACTATAGGAGGGTACATTTTTTATTGGTAAACTCTATTTTGAGATGACCGGGGATTCAGCCAGAAGAATGAGTTCAAAAGCTCGACAATTTGTGACAAGATTTGGGAGTTTTTACATTCAGTTCCCTAGGTTCACTTATATTAGAATTGGTGGTTTTGAAGATTCCCCTACAAAATTACCTAGGTATGTCTTTGATTTTTTTATCCTTGTAGAAGTCTATAGGAAACTTGCTACTATGCTTAAACATTTTCTTCCCGAAGAAGGATGGGAGAAACTTTTCCCATTACAGCTAGGTAAATTTTCATGCTTAACTATTGAAGATGCAATAAGTATTGGGAGTGACCTTAGTCATTTTGATTTCAAGTATTACACAGAGAGAATAGGATTTGATAACAAAAATTTTTATAGTGGGAATCTAGGCCTTAGATCTCATATGTTTCCAGTTCCCCATCTACAAGATTTCTGGGAAGATTGTGCAAATGAGTCCCAAGTTATGAAGAGAAGTCATAGTAGACTCTGCATATCTCAAATCCTGTCCATGAGATCACAGTTCAATATAGAAGGGGTGACAGATAATGGTTCCAACTTAGTTGAACCCAGTATCAAAAGGCTCCCGGATAATGAAGAGTTAGATATTGACTGGTCAAGGGAAGAGGAAGATGAAATTAAGTGCAGGACACACCATGTACATAAATTAACCGAGGAATGGCTACAGAAAAAAAAGAGAATAGTCTACCCCTAAATCAAGAAGAGTTAAATATTCAATTTTATTTTCTTCCCCCTCTATTTCTATTCCTCATAAACAATCTGGTAATGTAGGTTCATCAGATAAGCAGCGGAATAAGGATTCCAGGAAGAAATCTATTGCAGAACTTTCCCCTGTGGCCTCACGTCAGTGCATTACCAGATCGAGATCCCGATCGTAGAAAAAGGTAAAGATGACTCAAGAGAATACAAAAATAATCAATTTGGAGGATGAAAAATTTGGGGATTTAAACTACCAAATTGGGGAAGACGAGAAAATCAGAAAAGATCTCTTTGATCTTGATGATGTGACTCTGGATTTAATGGATACCCCTACTAAGACTAGTGAACAAATAGCAGAAATAAATGATACACCAAGATGGTTAACCTCTTCAGTGAATAAGAAATAGAGGTTAATTCAGGTATATCTTCCAGTGCAAGATATAGTTAGTAAATATGCTCAAAAGACTCCCAAGGCCAAGAAATTTAAGAGTATAGCACGGATGTTTACTAATCCTAAAACTGGGAAGTGGATAGCTGAAGTAGCCACCTACAGAGAAAGGGAAGAGAAACAGGATATTGTAGTTGAAGACTTTGAAGTCACTCAAATTGAATTAGGGACTATGGATAGAGTGGGAAAGAATCATCTTTTCAAAGAGACAGACCAACAAATGTTGATAACATCATGGTAGGATAGTAAGGAAAAGAAAGAACTAAAGAAGACAATAGTCACACTCTCTCATTTCATAAATAATTTCTATGACTTTGATGCCACACCACTGACCCAATATTCATAGGTTTTTGACCCAAACTCGGCAGAAAGTAAAACATTGTTGAATCAAGTTTAGAGGGGTCGAACACTAGTCTCCTCAGTTGATGAGTGGATGTCCCAAGTGCTTAACAATGACTGACTATATATCAAAGATTCACACTTATCTCTTCATGATACGAAGGCCGTAATGGGAGAATTGCAAGCCCAGTGCTAGGTCTGGGATGGAGAGGAGGAAAAATGGGTGTCAGCGATGACAATTTATGGAGATAGAGAGGTATGGTTTCAACAAATTCTGCAAGGAAAAATCCCCTAAAAGGTGCTGAGGAATCCATTTTCTTCATCCTTAGGAAGAACATTAGCTGGCGTATCTCTCTAATAAGTAGCACCATTATAGAAAACAAAGAATATGATTCTGAAGCTAAGAAGATTCAGAAGGCTGCCTTGAATGAGTTTAAAGTGATCAATTTCACTTATACCTATCGCTTAGTTTATAGTGAGTAGGAATTGAAGGGCGATCTAGGAGTTTTTGACTCAGTGATAAAGATTATCAGAGAAAATATTAATCCTAAAGCCTCTGACTTAACTCAGATGGAAAGGATCAAATCTATGCTACATCTGTGTGTGGATCAGCTGCCCAATGTCATAGAAAAGGTGAAGAAATTGAAGTGGAGTAAAGATGCCTTCATGGCCTGGATAGTGAACTCTAAGATCCCACATTTGCCATTCATGAAGCAACTAGTCCAGGCGTATAAAGAATGGAAACCTTCCCAATCAGTTACCAAAGAAGAAGGGAGTCCAATGGGGAGTGAGGATTGTGCTGTAGACAAGGAACCCAATTTGGTTATTTAGTTTTTACTTGGTTAACATGCAAACTCTTAAGGACGTGTGTCCTTCTTCCACTGGTTTAGTTTTATAACTAATTGCCTGAGAGGTCATGTTTTTGGGAGATCTCTCGGTGCTCTAATACTATATATTTGGCTACTAAAAATTTGAATAGGTTGGGGGAAAAACTCATTGCTGATAGATAATAGATTTTGATAGTAATAGTTTTGTTTTTGAGAAGGTTAAAGGAACAGATAGTAGTAATTGAATGTTATTTGAAAGAACAGATTTCATGCAATTGCCTATGTAGTAATTTCTAAAATATATTATAGTGAGGTTTATCGAATCTATGTTATTTGAAAACCAAAAGAAAAGTGTCCTGTGTTGACATCTTGTTTATCCTATTATGTATATGTTTGTTGGTTCATAATATTTGAATTCTGAATTCTATCTATCTTCTGTTATCTTTAGCTGAGAAATTTTTTTTTTTTCATGAAATGTAATCAGGGAAGTAACTGTGTTTTTCTTCCCATTCATTATTCAATTTTATTTCCTTTACAATTGTTCAGTAGCATATCATTAAAGAATGATATTGCAGCCTTTATAAGCTTTCGGATTACAAGATAACTAATAAAATTGTTATCAAATTTCATTGAAAATCAATACTAGGGAGCTGTATGTGTAAAAAAATTTAGAGGGAAATGATCATAAAGGATACTTACCCAACTGTTAGAGATAGTTTGTCTTTTAAGGGTGATAGGGTGAAACTTAAAGGAGTATTTGTAGAAAGAATAATCTGTTCGCTAACAGATTTTTGGTGACTCTACTGGGGAGTGCTCACAGTGTAGACCTATTTTTAAATGCTTTCTTTTATATACAAGATATGGTCCTACCAGCTGTGGTGATACCAAACTAGGAGGAGCAACCTCCTATCAATTAACCATATCCTAATTTCCAAAATACACAAGAGGATATAGTTTATGATTTGAACACCGTTGCTTGGAATTTAAAGACCAACTATCATCAGTATCAACAAGTTCTCCTAGTTTTAGAACAAGAGGAAGACATATGAGAGTGGCTGAGGGGGCTCCCAATTGCCCAAGAGGCACAAATCATTGACAAAGTTGTTCAAAGGCAATAAAAGAATATAATACTAGATTCTTGACCATATACTAGGTCCCAGAGGAAGGACATTTTGGATACTTTTTATGAGAGTTCGCAAAACCTTCATTTTTTGACCTCTTACATTTCAAATCCCAAAGCCAAGAGTAGACCTACTTCCCCTCCTAAAGCCTCTTAAAATAATTCCCCATCCTCTAGCATCTGGCAAGCTTTGACTTTGTTTGGTATTCAAGCACTGCCACTAGTAACAATCTTTCCAAGTGCAGTCATGGCTCAACCATGGGGTGCAGCAGTTGGTCCTTTAAATTTAGGAGCTCATCATCCTCTCCCTAAAGGTATTAAAGAAGTCTTTCCTAAATTTTCTGGAGATGGAAAAGTCTTGGTAGATGAACACTTGAATGCATTCAATGTGTCTAATGCCATTTTGGTAGTGTAGCATGAAGATGTAGCCATCAGGCTCTTTGCACAATCCCTCACAGAGGGAGCTGCAAAATGGTTTGGTCACTTGCCTGCTGGGTCTATCACAAACTAGAAAAGCATGAAGATCGCATTTGAAGGATGTTTTAAAGGGGATAATGATGAACATTCCCTGCTAGCACAATTAACACAAATGAAGAAAGAGATTCATGAACCAATGAGAGACTATGTGGCTAGATATAACAAAGTTATTCATAGAATTCTTGCTGCCAAAAGACTTACCCGAGAAAACCAACAATGTTTCTTCGTAAACTCTATGCCCCTGGACATAGGTTTTCACTTAAGAAGGAGTAGACTAGCTGATTTAGCTATTACCCAAGGTCAGACCACTAAGTTAGAAGATGATCTGATTACAGTGAGGAAATGGAGAAAAGATGTATAGACTTCTCACTCTCAAGCTTCTACTTCTGCTCCTATAGATCTAGTTGTTCAGAGACTTATGAATGATGTAATTGCCTTGAAGAGGCAGTTACCAAAGAAAGGATCTTCATTTCCTTCACCTTATCAAGATATTAGATATTAGTCGAAAGCAGCCTAATCAATGGCACAAAAAAACCCCTTTGTTGTCTTCTAATCAACCAAGATTTTCCCTGAAAGCTTCACAAAAAGAGGCTATCATGTGTTCTTTTTACCTGCCAATGGATCATGATGGTAATTCTTGCCCAAATATGCAAAGACATGTACAAATGGAAGCCAAAAAAGATTTTTTAGGAGAATGTACTGTAGAAGAAGTACCTCAAGACAGACCTGGTGACTCTGGCTCATACTATTTAGAATACAAATCTAACTCAGAAAGGTGAGATATTTTGGTCACCCTTGAGGATCCCACTTGTGCCATGCTCACTCAAAATAAAAAGTCTTCAAAGAACACTCCAACATCATCCGGCACTTTCCAGAAGACCCGAGATCCTATAAGTAATTATTTTTCCCCTAGTCCTCGGACTCTTGATGTTAAGGTTGTACAAAAAGATTCTGGCATGTCCTCTTTTGACATTGTAGAATTTTCTAATTCTTCTGCTATTCAAATCTCTCATGCTGAATATCTGAGATTAAATTCCAAAGAACTTGATAAGTTGGTCAAGTACGTCAAGGGTGACCTTCCAAATCCATCTCAATCTAATCAGTGTACTATAAATCAAATTGATGACCCAGTTGACTCTCCCACAGTTGTTTCACCATTGTCATGAATCAAAGTGACACTGCCACTACTCCTACCTCAAAATTGAAATGTGAAGTTGATGAAATTAGTAAGCCCGACCCCTTTTATATTTCTCTACTCCTTAACGGTCTTAAACTGAGTAATTGCATTATAGACTCAGGTGCCTCTGATAACATTATGCCATCATTTGTTTCCAAAGCTTTAGGCTTAACCATGACTAAAACTTTTGGGAGGTGCTATTCTATGGACAGGAAATAGGTGCCCTTAATAGGTCAAGTTAAAGATGCCCAAGCTTTTTTAGCTGCTTATCCCGATAAGAGACTCAAATTGACTATTTTAAAAGCAAATATACCTGCAAGCTATGGGATGTTCTCAAGTAGAACTTTCTGCACAGACATGGGTGGGGAAATAAAGATGGATTGGTCAAAAGCTGTTATTCCTATTGGAAAGAAAAAGGTCAAACTGGAACCTAAAGCTAAAAATAAATACATTGTAATCCCATCCGATGATCCCAAGGCACAAATCCTATTCCAAGACTGTGAGTTTGGTAATTACATGATTTTTTTAGATGAAGCCCCTCTTGTTTGTTTGTGTAGACTTTGGTGAAAAGGAGAAAATTTGGTTAATGGTGTTTGATGTTAGTTATGCCAGTGTAGGCTTTGGGGCTGGTGTAGTCTTTAAAGGCCCGGATGATCAATGTATCCCTTTCTCTTTCAAATTGGATTTTAAAAATACTAATAATACCACCGAATATGAGGCTCTATTATTAGGGTTGCGAGAGGCAAAGACACTGGGAATCAAGGCAATTGCTATGAAAGGTGATGCAGAACTGATTGTTAAATAAGTGAAGGGTCAATTTATAGTAAAAAATGAACGCCTAAAACATTACAAAAACTTAGTGTTGGATGAAATTAATTCTTTTAAATCTTTTTCCATAGAAGCCATTCCTAGGAGACTCAATACAAGAGCTAATTCCCTAGCTATATCAGCGTCGCTACTACTCCCTCACCTAGACTTTAAAATAGAGACATACATGGTTGAGATGATATATAGACCTGTTGTTCCGGATAACATTGAACATCTACAAGTTTTTGAAGATGATGCCCGAATTATAGATTTCATGAATGTATAGAATTTTTCTCATCCACCTACTTTGAAGGAATGAATGAAGATGGTTAAAAGTCTAATTCTGAGTTCTTACCAGAAGAAGAAGTTGTCTAGCTAAAGAGCAACAAAATTCCCAAAGGTTTGGTTTCCTTAGAAAACTTGTTTTCTCAAAAAGATGATAGTTTCATTTCAAGGAAAAACCCTCAGTCAGATGTGCAAAAAGAATATGACAAAGTGAATATTTGTACTATAACTGAACCTAGGTGGATATCTGTAGGTAAGACTCTATCTGTTTAGGAGAAGAAAAACCTTCAAATCTTGTTGATAGCCTACACGGATGTTTTTTCTTGGGACTATAGTGATCTTAAAGATTTTTGGAAAGGGAAATTCAGCCATCATATCCCTCTTAAACCTGAGTCAAAGCCCTTCAAGAAAAAACTTTGAAATTACAATCCTAAAGTTTCTGAAGCAATTCTGAAAGAAGTTGACAAGATGCTAAAGGCCAGAATCATCTACCCTATTCATCACTCAACTTGGATAGAAAATATTGTCCCTGTCAGAAAGAAGAATGACGAAATAAGGATTTGTGTAGATTTTTGAAATTTGAACCAGGCCAGTCTAAAGGATAACTATGCCCTACCCAAGATGGAACATGTTTTACAGGCAGTTGCCAGATCAGAAATGATGTCTCTACTTGATGGGTTTTTAGGATATAATCAGATTAGTGTGTCTGATGAAGATAAACAAAAGATTGCTTTCACCACACCATGGGGAACATTTGCCTATAAAATAATGCCCTTTGGCTTGATTAATGCAGGGGCAACTTTCTAAAGGGAAATGGATTCTTCCTTTGCTGATTTAAAAAATAGAATTATAGTAATTTACCTTGATGATTTGACTGTGTACTCCTAAAGAAGGAAACATCACGTTAGAGATCTCAAATTAGTCCTACAGAGGTGCAGAGACCATGGCATATCACTTAATCCTAAAAAATCTATTTTTGGTGTGATTGAAGGGAAGTTGTTCGGACATATTGTGTCCAAAGAAGGTATTAGGATTGATCCTAAAAGAGTAAAGGAAATTCAGCAAATCAGTCTACCTTTAACCAGAACAGGAGTCAAATCTTTCTTTGGCTAGATTAACTTCTTGAGAGCCTTTGTCCCAGATTTTTCTGAAATAACCAGGCACATTGTGGGAATGATGAGTGAAAAACATCCCTTCAAATGGACAGAAGAAGGTAGAAATTTTTTTAGTGTGATCAAAGCTACTATAGAAAATGCTCCAACTTTAGTTTACCCCCACTACAAAAAATATTTCATCATTTACAGTTATGCTTCCAATCACACTTTGTCTAGAATTCTAACCCAGAAGGATGTTTCATGGAATGAAGCGCCCGTCACTTTCATGAGTACATCATTAAAAAAGCATGAACTAAAATACACCCCCATAGAGAAACAAGACTTTGCTGTAGTGAAATCAATTAAGAAGTTTAGATTCTATATCCTTTATTGTCATTCCATAGTTTATGTCACTGAATCAATAGTGAAAGCACTTCTCACGCAACAAGAAATAGCCATGAACAAGAGAGCAGCATGGGTGGCAAAGATTCAGGAATATGAATTGACAATAAAGCCCACCAAAATTGTCAAGGGAAGGGGACTCAGTAAATTTATTGTAGAAAATGTAATTCAACTTGAAAATCCAGAATGTGAAACATCTCAAGTGTTGTTGGTTAGTTTGACAGATTCCTGGTTCTGTGACATTGCTTATTTCCTAACTTATGGAGAATGTCAAGAAAGACTGACATCTAAGGAGAGATGTACTTTAAGACTTCAAGCTGTGAAATATGTAATATGGTAGTGTGTATTGTACAAGAGAGGCCTTGATGACACATTTCTAAGGTGTGTGGATAAAAGTCAGCAGTTACAGTTGCTTAAAAAATTTCATGAAGATGCCTGCAGATGTCATTTCTCATTTACTGTGACAACATTCAAAATTGTTCAAAAAAAAATTTACTGGCCAGGGGTGTTCAAGGATGCTTATGCATTCGTCAAAAACTATGAAAAATGCCAGTTATTATCTAGGAGACCCCAATTAGCTGCCTTGACTTTGAAACTAGTTTTGGTATGTGAACCGTTCAAGCAGTGGGGAATTGATTTCATTGGTCCTATTAATCCTTAGTCAAGTGCAAGTCATGTTTACATCCTAACAATGACTGACTATTTCACTAAGTGGATCGAGGCCATTCCAACCAAGAAGGCTAATTCTCAAGTGGTGCATGATTTATTAAAAGATAATATTTCGGTACATTTTGGAGTACATCAGAAAATTGTAGCCAGTAATGCTACTTACTTTTCTTTGTAGGAGCTGTCCCTTCTCTATTTTGATCATAGTATCTCTCTGGCTCATTCATTAGATTATTTCCCTCAAGGAATTGGGCAGGCCAAGTCAAGCAATAAAATTTTTATAATGATCATGAAGAAATTGGTAGATGATAGTGGCAAGAATTGGAACAAGAAACTTTATGAGGCTCTTTGTGCTGATAGAATTACTCCCAAGAGAGAGATTGGCATGGCACCCTTTGAATTGGTGTATGGGATAGGTGCACAAGTCTTAGTTCCTTTGTAACTTTTAGCAGCTAAACTGTAGATGGCCATTGAAGACCACATATTTAAAGACTCTTTAGAGAAAATGATCATGTATTTGCATAAGCTGGAAGAAGAAAGAGAAGCTTTGGTTGATAAAATTATTGAACATCAGGCCATAGTAAAAAGTACATTTGACAGAAACGTGAGACCCAAAATTTTTATGAAAGGAGATGAGGTCTTGCTATAGGATAAAAGGAAAGCTCTGAAAGGTGCCCACAGTAAATTTGAATCACTTTGGAAAGGACCCTTTGTTATTACTGAAGAACTAGGAACCAACGCTTTTAAGCTGGCGTACCCTAATGGAACAATCTTGCCATTTTCTTATAATGGGAAAGATCTCAAATTTTTGAAGCTCTAGTTTGGGTTCCTATGTTCTATTGTATATATTAGTCTTATTTTTCTTTCAGGTTGTGTGTCTTTCCTTTCTCGTGTGTTTTTCGGAGCCCTTTGCAGTAGTTTGTGAAACTAGAGTTTTTGAGTTCTCTGACTTTTGAGAAAAGATAGTCCCCAGTTAGAGCTAATGTTAGTCCAAGTATAGTACCTCTCCTTGTTTTTTATTTCTAGAGTCGCCATTATATTTTTGTGAATCTCAAAGCTTCTTAAGTCCTCATGTCCCAACTCTCAGCGAAAGTGTCGACCCCTGTGGTCCATCCATTATTGTAGAGTTAGAAAAATCATTTGCTAACATTTTTTTTTAACAAGTTTGAATAGGCTTGAACAGCCTTGAACAACCTTGAACTTGGTTCATGAGTGTTCAAGAGTGTTCAAGCTGGTTCATAATTTTTTTTTATGAAGGAATAGCAGGTGAATAAAGCCATCACTAAAAAGGTGCCTCATGTTTGTGGTGTGCGGAATTTTGATTGATCAAAGTTGAGAATCAATGACTAAGCATGGAATATTCAGTTTAAGGATGAAGGCATGAGATTAAAACAAGAACAGACTTGAACAGTGGTGAACAGATAAGAACACCCTTGAACTTAGTTCATCCATGTTCAAGAATGTTAAATGATTTTGAAAAGTGACATGTGGAAAAATAAAATGACTATTGTCATCACTCAGTTGTGGGCCCTATCTAGAAAGGCATTAAATAAAGAAAGGTATTGGCGGCAGTTAAATGTGTCTGAGCTATCAAATTTATGATGAATTTGTGTAGAATAAAAGTTTGCACAAGTGGCATTAATTGATTGCATGTGTGAATGGTCACTTCATTCTCTGAGATTTTATTACCTTAATGATGGGCAATTAATTGTCAAATTCATGGTATTTCTTATTTAAAACCCTTCTTAGCATTCATTATTTTTGAAATGCTGTCATTGTCTGTATGCGAATGGATTGAAGGTAAGGGTTTTTGGAACTCTAGTTGCAGAAATTTCTACAGTGATTAAGGTAAGTCAGGTTGCAATCCCTACAGAGTTTAAATTTAAGAGCTTGTGAAATTTGTGCAAGTTTTTGTGACAATTATCAGTCTATTCTTGCAATTATGAAGTCTACATTTCACTTGTTTTGAAGCATGTCTAGTCTAGTATCTGAAAATCCCATCGTGACAGACACAGATTTAGAAGGATATGATGTAGAAGGAATTGCTGATAGGCTTACTGAGTTTGTAGAGGAAAGTGTTCCTTCTCTCAAAATTTTGAGTAGTGGGTTGTGCAAGGCTGCTTATTTCCCTCCTATATTAGTATGTCCTAAGCTTGTTCATGAGTGTATCTGCAACTATGAAAAGCAAACTGAATCAATTATCAAGAAAAATGGTGAGGTCTTATGTTGAGGTCTTGATGGCTGTAAACAGAGGAATTGTTGCTTTGGCCTTCCAAATTCAAGAGTGAACTTTTTCCGCTTTCTCTCCTGCGCAGTCCCTTGTTAAGTTCAAACCAAATGTAGATGCAAATCTCACATGAATAGCCAAGCATTGGTTATTAAATGCCCAGAGAGGAGGTTCCCATTTTCCCAAAAAGCTCAACAGAAGTCATGTGAGCCCGTATATTAGTGATGTTATTGTAGAAGTTGAGAAATCCAACTTCACAGTTTTCCAAGAACACCTGCATGCAAATAACCTGATACTGAATGGAAACCACAGAGACAAAAGCACAGCCTTGGAAAATCTTAGAGGAGTGAGAGAAAAATGTATTTCCAAAGTAAAGTAATAAACAATAATTACAAAAAGTTCAACCTTAAAGGTGAATGAAACCCTAAAAAGGGAAAAGCTAGGTTGCACAATATAATTAATATGAAATATTAATTATATGCACCTAAGAGACAGCTTAAGTGAAAAAAGAGTACATAGACAACTTAATAATTAAATCAACATGATTTAATTAATAAGTGAAGATAAATAAATACTCTAGCACCCCCCTTAAGTGAAGCTCAGGAGGTAAGCTAACCTAGCATAGCTATGAAAGCAAGAAAAGTGGGTCCCGACAACAAGGCCTGATCAGGTACCCAATACAAGGAAATCTCTATGAACTAGACATAAAGGAGAAAATCCAGTGGGAAAAAACCCCTCTCCAAAAAGAGATAAACAAACATGCTAAAAAAAAACATGAAGGAAGGAAGGCCTCAACAAGACCCCCCAAGGACAACTTCTGTCACCCCAAACATAGAACGCAACTAAAGATAGCACAGAGCTGCAAAAGGTTTGATGAAGATGTCAGCAACCTGCACGTCAGTGGGAATGTACTACAAAGTGAGAACACCATCCTAAATCTACTGATGGATGAAATGCATATGAAGCTCAATGTGTTTAGTGTGTTGATGCTCCACCGGGTTGTAGGAAATGTGAATAGCACTCTGATTATCACATCACAAAATAGTGGGACGATCAGGAGGAAAGCCAAACTCTGTCATCAATTGTCAAAGCCAGAGAATATCCTGACTAGCATGCACTACTACTCTATACTCAGCCTGTGTAGATGAAAGTGTGTGATCATTCTACTTCTTGCATGACCATGTGATAGGACCAGAGCCAAGACAAAAAAAAAAGCCAGAAGTAGACTTCCGATCATCAACATCACCAGCCCAATCTGAGTCAGTGTAGCCAAAAATGTGAGGAGCCCCTGATGTGTTATGAATGCCATACATAAGTGTGCCCTAAATGACTCTCATGAGGCTCATGTGAGAACTGAGAGACTAGACCAACTGCAAAGGAGAGATCAAGATGAGTGTGTGTCAGGTATAACAAACTGCCAACCAACTGTCGATACAATGTAGAATCCACTAAAGGAAAAGTGCAAGAGGTAGACAAAGTAACAACTGACTGAAAAGGTGTGGGAGCAGGCTTGTAATCAAGCATATCAAAGTGTCGAAGCATGTCAAGAGCATACTTTTTCTGGTAAACAAAGATCCCAATAGGTGATTGAACAATCTATAGACCTAGAAAGAAGTGTAATAGACCAAGGTCTATCATCTCAAACTTCTCCATCAATGCACGCTGAACATCTTGAATCATAGAAGATGAGCTACCTGTGATGAGAAGATCATCGACATATAGCACAAGGACCAAAACCTCATCCTCAAGATGTTGAATGTAGACTATAGGATTGAAATGATAGTGTGTGAATCCTGTAGAAAGCAGCAAGGAGTCCATCTTCTCATACCAAGCCTGAGGAGCCTGTTTGAGACCATACAAAGAACATCAAAGTCTGCAAACCAAGGAGGAATCCTATACAAATCCTTGAGGCTGCTCCATGTAAATCTCCTCAGTAAGATCACCGTGCAAGAACACACTCTTCACATCCATCTAAAAAATTGGTCATCCCTGAGAAGCTGCAAGGGATAAGACAAGGCGAATAGAGTTCATCTTGGTGACATGGGCAAATGTCTCAGTGTAATCAATACCCTCAACCTGTGAAAAACCCTTCACAAAAAGATGTGCCTTGTACTTATCAATAGAACCATCAACAAAAAACTTAGTACGATACAACCACTTGCATCACACTAACTTTCTTCCCTTAGGAAGAGAACAAAGATCCCAAGTGTGATTCTTCATCAAAGAAGAATACTCCTCCTCCATAGCACTATCCCACTTAGTATGTCTTGTTGCTGCTGTAAATGTCTGAGGATCACTACAAATAGCATGAATCAGAAGATTGGAACCCACAATATGAGACCGAGTGTGACAGGAAGGGGAAGGGTCACCAACCAGAGATCCTGCAGCATCAACTGTAACATGAGCCCATCTAGGCATCGGTGGAGGATCCTGTGGTGCAGGTAAATGGGGATCACCAAGATCATCATCCTCATCATCCTAAAACAAAGCTGGAAGAGATGAGGGAGTAGTGGTAAGTGAAGTAGAATTTGGAAGCAAGGTATCTACTGTAGGAAGGCACTCATCAAACTAGACATCCCGTCGAAACAGGACCTCTCTGGAATCAAAATCAAACAACCTTTATGCCTTAACATCCTTGCAGTAGCCAACAAAAATGAGGTGTCAGCTATTCTGCTCCATCACTCTCCTCTGAGCGCCAGGCACAAATGCCCATGCTTCACTACCAAAAACTTGAAATGAAGATACATCAAGCTTGACATGAGACCAAGCCTCGTTAGGAGTCATATGTCAAACTGCCTTGTGGGGCATCCAATTCTAAATATAGTTGGCACAATTGATTGCCTCTGCCCAAAAAGATGAATCCATGGACCTGGACTATATCATACAATTAGCCATATCCCAAAGTTTTCTATTCTTTCTCTTTGCCACACCATTCTACTGAGGGGTGTAGGGCACTGAAAACTGATGCCAAAGACCATGTTTAGAGAAAAAATCTCTTAAATCTTGGTTCACATACTCACCTTAATTATCTGTGTGTATCCAGTGAATAGAAAGACCAGATTGCTTCTCCACAAATGTCTTAAAGACTTGAAATGAATCAAAGACATCAAACTTGTACTTCAAAAAGTACACCCATGTGCACCTAGAGAAGTCATCAATGAAAGTAAGCACATATCTAGCACCAGAAAAAGAAGGAGTGGGAAATGACATGAGGTCACTATGAATCAACTCCAAAGGTGCCAAAGCACGAGTGGCCCGTCGGTGAGGAAAAGGATCCCTATGTTGTTTTCCAAGAACACAACCCTGGTAAACCCCATCAGTGCAAGTAATCTATGGAAGCCCAAGAACAAGTGCCTATGTGCTCATCTACTGAAGATATCTATAATTGACATGGCCAAGATGCTCATGGCAAAGTCTGCTCACTGAATCTGCATGTGCTGTAAGACAAGATCCTGTGCCAGCAGAAGACTCAAATCCATCAAATCTATATAGTCAGGATGTAGTGTCCACACTCCTAGTAGCCAAAATCATATCAGAATAATGTAAGTCCCAAATAACCACATCATGTGGTGAGAACTCAACTATCTTACCAGAGCTAGAGTGGTAAATCTGATGGATAGACAATAGGTTCGTCAAAATGTCAGGGATAAAAAGAACATCCTGAAGAGAACCCCCAGCTAATGCAATAGAACCAGAACCCAAAATAGAAAGATGAGATGAGTTCCCAACATCAATCTGTGAAGTAACACAAGGAGAAAGTGAGGTGACCAAGTGGTAAGTGTGAGTCATGTGGTGAGAGGCACTGGAATCAAGAATCCAACAGGGCCTAGAAGTCGTAGCTCATGCAGTAAGAGCATGACCTTTCCTTGCAGGGGAGGATGTGGACAGAGGAGCTAAAATGTGATGCTCTTGCATGGCTTCCTCTAAAGCCTCCAAATGTATCTAGCACCTAGAAATAGGATGTCCATCCTTTCCACAAAAACTGCAAGTCTCAACTGATTTATTCTTAGTCTTGGAGGTAGACTCAGTAAACTTCAAAGAAGATTTACCCTTGGAAGGGTTAGCTAGAGGTTTTGAATAATTTTTCTATGCAGGTTTGGAGGAATACTCATTTACTACTGAATCTTTCTTTATTTTGGCTTTCTATTTTGGTTTCTCCTGTGAAGACTGAGCAACCAATGCTTGGCTAGAAGAGCCAAAAGCATCCATCTATTGGATCTTTGCCTGTTCTCATGTCAATCGATCACAAAATTTCTCGAATGAAGGCATGGTGTATCTAGTACCCAAAGCATCCATGGTGGAGTAAAAAGTAGAAGAAAAGATCTAATACTGTCCTCTCAACTTTGAGAGTATCAGGAAGATACACTCATCATCTGTCTTGTTTCTTCCACATCCCCGCAAAACTAAGCGCAGAGATTTGA
Source organism: Thuja plicata (assembly GCA_018584345.1). Lineage (NCBI taxonomy): Eukaryota > Viridiplantae > Streptophyta > Pinopsida > Cupressales > Cupressaceae > Thuja > Thuja plicata. The sequence goes on along the minus strand of MU228411.1, from coordinate 964,479 downwards.
ACTTCATCAAGAAGTCCTCCATAGTGGGAAAGCTGGTAGGAGTCAAAGTGCTTAGCTCTACATCAAGCTGTAGTGTCAGAACTCATTCACTATGCCAAAAAAATATAAAAACTTGCCCCAAATGGCCCTAGGAGTTGTCAAACCATCCAAGCGAAAGAGGAGACTGTCAGAGATGTTCAGTGCAGTCAAGCCCATGGATTCATCCATTTTATTCCTATGCTAAAGAAATTCAAAAGGATGCTGCAGGACCGGTTAGTTTTCATCTAGACATGACCATAAGCCACATGACATGAGTAGCCTGGTCATGTGTGCTTTCCAGGTGTGGTAATTGTGCAGTGTCAGCTGGGCCACAGAGGGGTCCGACATTGAGAGAAGAAAAAGATAGAAGTAGAAGGGTTGTTTTCTGAAATTAAATGATAGAAAGAAAAAGAACCCCCCTCACAATGTATGATTCTATCCCCTATATAGCAAAGAAACAATTGATAAGTAGGAGATATTTTTCCATAGCAAGTCAAATTGTGATATTTCTATCAAGATTTAACTATGTAGTTTTTGAGTCAAACTCATTGACCCATAATTCATGAGTAGTGGTTCAACATGAACCCATCTCTCATGAGAATGAGTGGAACACTTAGCACTCATGTTGAACCACTACTCATGAATTATGGGTCAATGAGTTTGACTGAAAAAATACACAGTTAAATCCTGATAGCAATATCACAAAGAAACAATTACTGAAAGTATGAAAAACTAGAAGAAAACCTAGATGCCAGATGCAGAGATAGAGGAAATAGAAGCCTCTACTTCAACACCAAAAAGGAGAGCTCAAATGGCTAAATTAGAAAACAATACCAATATCATCATGACCGGATCAAAAACACCTTTTCGATGATATTTTGTTTTTCTAAAATGGACATCGTATGCTCAATTTACAGCTGAAAAACCAACTGCGCCTCCGAAAAAGAGCTCACTGGAAAAAACCAGTCTTGGGAAAAAATTTGATGTCTAAATGACCGTCACAGCTGCCGGGAAAAAAGTTGACAGCCATCGGGCCTTTCACTGGAAAAAAATTTCCAGTCACTGGAAAAATTTGGAATTCTATCGGGAAAAAAAAAATTTCGATCACTGACATCAGCATAGTACTTGCAGGCTATGGTGGTGGGCAGGTGGCCGATGGAAGCCGAGCGGCTCTCGAGTGGCTCCCAGGTGCAGCCCCATCAGGGCTGGCTATGGTGGTCAGTGGGGGGCCGGGTGCGGGTCAGGCCAGGTCTTGGTGGTGCAAGGGTGGCGCACTCCGGCTATGCTCCACCAACCCTAAAAAATAATTAAAAAATCATTTTTTTTAATTTTTTTTGAAATGCGTGTCGTACGGCCTAGCAGGCAAAACAATTTTTCCCAGTGGTCACTATGACAAAAAATGTCTAACTTTATATGTATTTCGACTCTCTCGGGCCTTCTGAGTGCGATGGTGGAGTCCATTTTGGCTCAAAGTACTCCAAAAGCCAGTGCCTCCTTCAAAATGATGAAAAAACCCCAGAGAAGCTGTGGCTTTCATCTTTGAATCATGGCTTAAAAAAACCTTCAAACCAGGCAGCAACAGGGTGGCTCTGATACCATGTAGAAGTTGAGAAATCCAACTTCACAGTTCGCCAAGAACACCTACATGCAAATAATCTGATGTTGAATGGAAACCACAGAGACAGAAGCACAACCTTAGAAAATCTTAGTGGAATGAGAGAAAAATGTATTTCCAAAGAAAAGTAATAAACAATAGTTACAAAAAGTTCAACCTTAAAGGTGAACAAAACCCTAAAAAGGGAAAAGTTAGCTTGCACAATATAATTAATATGAAATATTAATTATATGCACCTAAGAGACAGCTTAAGTGAAAAAAGAGTACATAGACAACTTAATAATTAAATCAACATGATTTAATTAATAAGTGAAGATAAATAGATACTCTAATAGTTATGGTGTTGTTGCATAGAGTCAAAGGGTCAGCTAAGACACTTTTCTTCTTAGATTGGTTCTTCTATTATGTTCAGATTGTTTTAGAAGGAAAACAAAAGTTGGATTGGGCTGAATTAATTACAAACTCTATGAGAGAACAATCGAACAATTTCAAACTCACTGGATGTAGGTTTTTCATGTCTTCTTATATGATGTACTATCTAGCCTATAGTAGGAAATGGGATGGGATGATTCATGAGCCTTGGATAGATGGAATGTGTGTTTTTGAGTATTTCCCCATTCTTCGTAAAGACAATGTAATTCAGAACTACAGGAGGGTACATGGTAATTTTATGGGTAAACTTTTTTTTGAGATGACCGGGGATTCATCCAGAAGAATGTGTTCAAAAGCTCAGCAATTTGTGACAAGATTTGGGAGTTTTTACATTCAGTTCCCTAGGTTCACTTATATTAGAATTGGTGGTTTTGAAGATTCCCCTACAAAATTACCTAGGTATGTCTTTGATTGTTTTATCCTTGCAGAAGTCTATAGGAAACTTGCTACTGTGCTTAAACATTTTCTTCCCGAAGAAGGATGGGAGAAATTTTTCCCATTAAAGCTAGGTAAATTTTCATGCTTAACTATTGAAGATGCAATAAGTATTGGGAGTGACCTTAGTCATTTTTATTTGAAGTATTACATGGAGAGAACAGGCTTCAATAACAAAAACTTTGGTAGTGGGAATCCAAGCCTTAGATCTCATATGTTTCTAATTCCCCATCTACAGGATTTCTGGGAACATTGTGCAAATGAGTCCCAAGTTATGAAGAGAGGCCATAGTAGACTCTGCATATCTCAAATCCTGTCAATGAGATTGTAGTTCAATATAGAAGGGGTGATAGATGATGGTTCCAACTTAGTTAAACCCAATTTCGAAAGGCTCCTAGATAATGAAGAGTTAGATATTGACTGGTCAAGGGAAGAGGAAGACAAAATTAAGTGAAGGACACAATGTGTACTTAAACTAACCGAGGAATGACTGCAGAAAAAAAGAGAACAGTCTACTCCTAAATCAAGTGTAGTTAAATCTTCAGTTTTATTTTCTTCCCCCTCTATTTCTAATCCTCATAAACCATTTGGTAATGCATGTTCATCAGATAAGTAGCAAAATAAGGATTCCAAGAAGAAATCTATTGTACAACTTTCCCCTGTGGCCTCACATCACCGCATTACCAGATCGAGATCCTGATCGCAAAAAAAGGGAACAGTGACTCAAGGGAATACAAAAACAATCAATTTGGAGGATGACAAATTTGGGGATTTAAACTACCAAATTGGGGAAGATGAGAAAATCAGAAAAGATCTCTTCGATCTTGATGATGTGACTCTGGATTTAATGGATACCCCTACTAAGACTAGTGAACAATCAGTAGCAACAAATGATACACCAGGATGGTTAACTTATTTAGTGAATAAGAAATGGGGCTTAATTCTGGTATCTATTCCAGTGTAAGATATAGTCAGTAAATATGCTCAAAAGACTCCCAAGGCCAAGAAAGTTAAGAGTACAGCACGGATGTTTACTGATACTAAAATTGGCAAGTGGACAGCCAAAGTAGCCACCTACAGAATGAAGGAAGAGAAATAGGATGTTGTAGTTGAAGACTTTGAAGTCACTAAAATTGAATTAGGGACTATGGATAGAGTGGGAAAGAATCACCTTTTCAAAGAGACGCCCCAGCAGATGTTGATAACATCATGGGAGGATAGTAAGGAAAAGAAAGAACTAAAGCAGACAATAGTCTCACTCTCTTAGTTCATAAATAGTTTCTGCAACTTTGATGTCATGCCACTGACCCAATCTTCATAGGTTTTTGATTGAAACTCCACAGAAAGTAAAACATTGCTGAATCAAGTTCAGAGGGGTCAAACACTAGTCTCCTCCGTTGATGAGTGGATTTCCCAAGTGCTTAACAATGACCGACAATATATCAAAGATTCACACTTAGTTCCTCATGATACAAAGGCCATAATGGGAAAATTGAAAGGCCAGCACCAGGTCTTGGATGGAGAGAAGGAAAAATGGGTGTGGGCAATGACAATGTTTATGGAGATAGAGAGGTATGGTTTCAATAATATCTGCATGGAAAAATCCCTAAAAAGTGCTGAGGAATCCATTTTCTTCATCCTCAAGAAGAACATCAGCTGGCATATCTCTCTAATAACGAGCATCACTATAGAAAAAAAAGAATATGAATCTGAAGCTAAGAATATTTAGAAGGCCATCTTGAACAAGTTGAAAGTGATCAATTTCACTTATACCTATCCCTCAGTTTATAGTGAGCAGGAATTGAAGGGCGCTCTGGAAGATTTTGACTCAGCAATAAAGATTATCAAAAAAAATATTAATCCTAAAGCCTCTGACTTAACTCAGATGGCAAGGATCGAATCTATGCTATATCTATGTGTGGTTTAGCTACCCAATGTCATAGAAAAGGTGAAGAAATTGAAGTGGAGTAAAGACACCTCCATGGCCTGGATAGTGAACTCTAAGATCCCACATCTGTCATTCACAAAGGAGCTAGTCCAGGCATATAAAGAATGGAAACCTACCCAATCAGTTACTAAAGAAGAAGGGAGTCCAGCGGGGAGCGAAGATCATGCTGTGGACAAGGAACCAGATTTTGTTGTTTAGTTTTTACTTGGTTAACATGCAAACTCCAAGGATGTGTGTCTTTTTTTTGCTGGTTTAGTTTTATAACTAATTTCCCAAGAGGTCATGTTTTTCGGGAGACCACTCGGTGCTCTCATACTATATATTTGGCTGCTAAAACTTTGAATAGGTTGGGGAAAAAACTCATTGTTGATAGATAATAGATTTAGATAGTAATAGTTTTGTTTTTTAGAAGGTTAAAGTAACAGATAGTAGTAACTGAATGTTATTTGAAAGAACAGATTTCATGCAATTGCCTATGCAGTAATTTTTGAAATATATTATAGTGAGGTTTATCAAATCTGTGTTATTTGAAAACCAAAAGCGAAGTGTCCTATGTTGACATCTTGTTTATCCTGTTATGTATATGTCTGTTGGTTCATAATATCTGAATTCTGAATTGTATCTATCTTCTGTTATCTTTAGCTGAGAAATTGTTTATTTTTCATGAAATGCAATTAGGGAGGTAACTATGTTTTTCTTCCCATTCATTACTCAGTTTTATTTCCTTTACAATTGTTCAGTAGAATATCATCAAAGAATGATATTGCAGCCTTTATAAGCTTTCAGGTTAAAAGCTAACTATTAAAACTGTTATCAAATTTCATTGAAAATCAATACTAGGGAGCTGTAGCTATAACAAAATTTAGAGGGAACTGATCATAAAGGATACTTACCCAACTACTAGAGATAGTTTGTCTTTTAAGGGTGATAGGGTGAAACTTAAAGGAGTATTTGTAGAAATATAAATTTTTTCACTAATAGTATACAAAATGGACCCAAAGGCATACTTTGGGGAAGAGGATAACTTTAGCCGCAAAAATGAAGAAGAAAACAAAAATAAAAAAGAGAAAAATTGATCCCCTAGCGAAAACCCCTCTGGGGTGCTATCTGATCATAAAATAGTAAAAAAAAAGGTGTATCCCCTGGTGAAAACCTCTCTAAGGTTCTAGAGGATGAAGATTCTCCTCTTCCTCTAATCCATGATTACTGGCCTAAATAGTCATCGATTCTCATTGAAGAAGAAAAAATTGTCAACTTAGGCACCAAAGAGAATCTCGCCATCACATACATAGCACTATCTCTGACTGAAGTAGAAAAAGTGATCTTGTCACTTTATTAAAGGAATCCATCAATGTGTTCGCATGGTCTTACTCCCACATGCTAGGATTAGACCCCAACTTGGTGGTTCACCATCTTGCAGTGGACCAAAAAATCAAAGATGTAAAACAAAAGCTGAGAAAGATGCACCGTAAAGTGGCACTACTTGTCAAAGAAGAGCTCAAGAAGTTAATCCAATCCAAGATCATCCACCCCATTGACTATTCTTACTAGATTTCTAACATTGTTCCAGTGTCTAAGCCTGACAAATCAATCAACATATGTACAGATTTCTAGGATCTCAACAAGGCATGTCCCAAGGACGATTTCCCATTGCCAAACATAGATGTGATTGTGGACCTCATAATAGGACATGAGATGTTATCACTCATGGACAAATTTTTTGGATATAGTCAGATCTGTATTGCAGAAGAAGATCAACACAAGACAACATTCACAACCCCCTGGGGCACCTTTTGCTATAACATGATGCCTTTTGTCTTGAAAAGAAACCTATCAAAGGGCCATGACTGTCATTTTTCATGACATGATTCACAGGATCCTTGAAGACTATGTAGATGATATCTTAGAAAAAATAGTTAAAAGGGAAGATCACCTCAATGTTTTGGAATGTGTCTTTGATATAATTGGACACTATTGCTTAATGCTCAACCCTAAGAACTGTGTCTTTGGGGTCACATCAAGAAAACTCCTTGGGTTCATTGTATCTAGATGAGGCATTTAAATAGATCCAAAGAAAGTACAAGCTATCATAAAGATACCTCCACCAAAAACACTCTGATAATTGTGAAATCTCCAAGGAAAGCTACAAACTATGCATTATTTTATCTCTCAACTAGTAGACAAGTGCCAACTATTCACTCATCTCCTGCAAAAAGATAATACTTTCAAGTGGGATCCTCAGTGTCAAAAGAGTTTTCACAAGATCAAAGAATACTTGGCTAATCCACCCATCTTGGTACCACTTGTACACAGCCAACCACTCATCCTATATATTTTTGCTACTACAACAACATTGGGGGAACTCCTTGCTCAGTTGGATGATGAAGGTAAAGAAAGAGATATTTATTACCTCAGTCAAACCATAGTCGGTTATGAGCTCAACTATTCACCTATGGAAAAAGAATGTCTGACAGTGGTCTTTGCCACTCAAAAACTTCACCACTATATGCTTATTCATACAAACAAGTTCATTTCAAAGGTGGATCCTCTCAAATACCTACTCTCTAGGACTACGCTCATAGGTTGAATGATAAAATGGGTTATATTACTAAGTGAGTTTGACATTCAATATGTAGATAGAAAATCCATTAAAGGGCAGGTCATCACAGATCAACTTGCAGAAGCACCATTGGTAGATGCATATCAGTTGGTCATGGAATTTCTAGATGAGAATTTGTACATGATAGAAGAACAACCTACTTGGAAAATCTACTCTGATGGGTCCTACACAGCTCATGGCGCAAGGGAAGGAATACTTTTTGTCACATCTCAAGGTGACTACATCCCTATGTCATTAAAATTAGGATTTCTCTGAATGAACAACATTGTAGACTATGAGGCACTAATTATAGGGCTCTGCATGGCTATAGAATGGAACATCACAACTCTACATGTCTTTGGTGATTCCCAAATCATCATCAAACAAGTTCTAGATGAGTATCAAACCATTGACAACAAATTGATGCCATATAAGCAGATGGTGATAAGATGAAAGAGAATTTCCTCCACTTGTAGATATCAAAAGTACCACACTTGAAAAACAAGGTTGTTGATGCAATGGCCACAATTGTCTCCCTCCTAGAGATTCCTCATGAGTCTACGCAATATGAACTCTTAGTTGAGAAAATTCATGCTCCCACTTATGAGAATAATGAATCAAATCGCGTATGTGTCTTGGTTGGTCCCCAGTCCCTATGGTACCATAATATCCAAGCTTACCTACAAAATGGTATCATATCCCCTCATCTCATTGTAACCCAACACCAAAAATTTATTCGTAGAGCTTCTCGTTACACCCTTGTCGCCAATAGCCTTTATTGTCAAGGCTATGACAATGTGCTCTCTAGGTGTTTAGATGAAAATGAAGTAGCCCAGGAATCACAAGAGGTACATGCTGGAATCTGTGGTGCCCACATGAGTGGCGTGGTCCTAGCAAAGAAACTTTATGTATGGGATACTACTGGCCTACAATGGAACATGATGCTTGTGAGTTTGTCAAGAAGTGTCTACCTTTCCAAAAGCATGCCAATCTTGTCCATGCTCCTGCATAGGGACCTCAAACCTATTGCACCTCCTTGGCCCTTCTCCTATTGGGGTTTTGACCTTGTTGGTAAGATTACTCCTCTCTCTTTTGAAGGCCACATGTACATAATCACAAAAATGGAGTAATTTACAAAATGGGTTGAAGAAATTCCGCTCACTCTCACTACATGTGTCTAGATATCCAAATTCAACCTCTACCACATTGTCTGCCGCTTCGGTATACCCTCCACTATCTTCATTGATCACAGTACACCATTTGAAAATTAACACGTCAGTGATCTATGTGCTCGCCTCCATATCCATCAATGTTTCTCCAGTCCATATTTCCCTCAAGGTAATGGCCAAGCTAAGGCAAATGATAAAACCCTCCTCAAAATCCTTAAGAAATTTGTTAGTGATATTGGTCGTGACTAGCATCTCCAGAACAATCCCACCCTCTAGGCATATCACACTTCCTATCATACTCCTACTGGCACTACCCCCCTATTCGCTAGTCTACGACACTGAAGTAGTCTTACCAATTGAGGTCAAACTACCATCCCTCTGAGTATTACTGAGAGGCCTGGTTGATGATGAGGATTACTGAGTAGCACGACTCACACAACTTGACCTACTAGATGAGAAGTGCCAGTAAGCCTATGATCATTTGATTATTTACCAAAATAGACTCAATAAAAACTATAAAAAGAAGGTCAACCCATGCCAGTTCCAGGTGGGGGACCTTATGATAAAAGAAAATTAGGAAGTGGGTAATGATCAGGAAAAGAAAGGTAAGTTTGAAGTCACCTGGCAAGGTCCCTATGTTGTCACTGCATACTTCGGTTCTGGGGCATATCAACTCTCCATTCCTAAAGGAGAACCCTTGAATTATCCTATCAATATCATTCATCTCAGGTGCTTCTATGCCTGATGGTTGGTTGTTCATTCAAGTTATCTAAGAAAATACATAAAAAGTGTAAAAAGTCTTGAAAGAAAATGTACAAAAACAATGTAAAATAGTCCTAAAAAAATCTCAAAAAAGCAGAAAAATGAAGCTAAAAAAATGGTTGTCTCAACAAAAACTTGGCTAATAGGTGCTTGGACAACATCAAAAACATCAAAAAGATCCAAATAAATCAAAAAAAGAAGAAAAAAGAGAAAAAATTCATCCAATGGTGGAAACTTGGCAATCAGGCGCCTTGGATAAGTATGGGTGATGAAAACCTAGAAATAGGCATCACACATAGTGGACCATTCCATTATCTATCAAACTCTTGTTTCCCTCCATCACCAACATCACATTTCCGCAAACCTCACCATTTCCCATATTCCCTGGATATTTGCATATCATACGCACTAGTCCAAAAGGATGCTCCTATCTCGTGTCCTGAGCTTTTGTACGTATCATCTTTTATATTCTTGTCCATATGTTGTACTATCCCAGTTCCTAAGCTTCTATCCTATACATATTTTGCATATTCTTCCGCTTAGTGTTTCTTTTATATATCTTGTGTCCTTGGTTGGTATCCTTGCAAAACATGATCCAGTTGTGATCTTAAAATCCTATGTTTCAGCAAGTTTCCTTTTGGCAACATCTTTGTTCCACAGTTTGATCATAGTGCACCTTTGACCAATCAGATTTATGAATCCCATCTTTTTGGAAATGGGTCCATTCAGGATGTATCCTTCCTCTTGTTGACCTAAATCTAGACCATCATCATCTCTGGGTTCTCGTAGGATGTATCTTTAATCTTAAACTAATCAATCAACATACTAAAATATCACATGCATCAAAACAACAACACGATCCAATCAAATCTCGGTGTCAACATGGGCACATAATCACTTGTAATTATTCTCTTGTAATTAATCATTCAGTTTGGTCCTTGTATATTCGTGGTGTGTCTAGTCCATTCACCATCGCACTAACATCCTGAGTCATCGTCACACTAACCTTCCCTACCTGTTCCTTCATAGTCCTCATGGCTAGTTCATCAGTTGATTGTGACACACAAAAAAAATATGGGTCCCATCTCATCCAGTGCATCCATCGCATCCGTTGCACTGGGTTTTCACATTAGGCTCATTACTATATTGCATTAAGTTCTTCATTTAATTGCATAGTAAAAATCATTTTAGGGTCTTGCATAATTAATCCATCATTTAGATTCATTTTTACATCTTGCATTGTTAAAACATTTAGATTCATTTTCTCATCTTGCATTGTTAAAACATTTAGATTCATTTTATCATCTTGCATTGTTAAATCATTTAGATTCATTTCATCATCTTGCATTGTTAAATCATTTAGATTCATTTTTATCATCTTGCATTGTTAAATCATTTAGATTGTTAAAACATTTAGATTCATTTTATCATCTTGCATTGTTAAATCATTTAGATTCATTGTTAAATCAGGTAGATCTTGCGTAATTAATTCATCTTAGATTCATTTTAGTCTTGCACGGTTAAATCATTTAGATTCATTTTAGTCTTGCATTGTTAAATAATTTAAATCATTTTAGTCTTGCATTGTTAAGATTCATTTAGATTAATCTTGCATATTCATAAAACATCGGCATATACATTGCAAAATCACATCACATATTGCATCTATACATGTTAGTGCATCATCTAAGCATCATCCACCCTGCATCAGTCATACGTAATATATACATAAGCATAAAACCATCCTGTATCCACAATTTTTCATACATATGCACCACATCCTGCAAGCATCAAATGTCAGTAATCATATAAGCATATGCATTATAACATCATATCAAATCAAAGCA